>PVIY010003843.1:0-108178 GCA_004026745.1 Myrmecophaga tridactyla | reverse complement strand
TCTTCTTCTTCTTCTTGATGCTTCCTGAATAGAAGGATTCATTTAAAAAAATATTTTTGTTGAGAAATCTTCACACAATACAGTCCCCCCCCCACATAGTATATAATCAGGGGCTCACAATATCATCACATAATTGTGTACTCATCACCATGATCATTTTTAGAGCATTTGCATCGTTCCAAAGACATATGAAAAGAAAAAAGAAAAAACTCATACAACCCATACCCCTTATCCTTCCCTCTCATTGACCACTAATATTTCAGTCTACTAATTTTTTTGCCCTTTATCCTCCCTATTATTTATCTATTTTTATCCTTTTTTTCTCACCTCTGGTATCTTCTTTTTGAATGCCAGCTTTTTGCAGTTATAACACTGCAAATTCCTGCAAAAAAAAATGCTTTACTTGTATGTATTGTGGAAAGGCATGTCTGTTAATATACAAGCTCTCAATTTAGACCTTCCATAGGATCATTTTTGTAGTGAATATTTCCAGTAAGTGTTGAATAATATATATTTTTTATGTTTGTAATGGAGATAATAACTTCCAGGGAGAAGGGGTGGAGGGGTAGGGAATTGGTGATACAGGAGGGACAAAAACTTAACTAAGCTGTCTTGGACCATAGTGGGATTCAGATTGACTAATGACAAAAAAGTTCTCTCCAGGCACTAGTGAGTCAACTGATAAGCTGGCAATCACTCCCACAACCTCTTCAAGCTGGTTTTTATATTAAAAATACCTTAAGCCCCACACCTCTGCCTCACATGTCAATTGCTACAAGTTAAATATTACATTAATTTCCATCATATAATTTCAATTAAAGAGTCTACGGACCATGCTGTTGTAATTTGAATGCAGGCATTTCTCTTTTAAAGCTGGGGAAAAGATTAAGCTTGCTTCTCTGCTACATAATGAACAGTTAGAGTCATTAACCAGGTAAATAAAGATGCACAGTACTGATGGGATCCCTTCCTCTCTATTCTTTTAATTTTAATTTGGGATTTAAACTAATGCCTCATGCAGGTAGCAATTGTGCAACTGACAGCACATTATCCATCCTTCCAGCCTGAGTCACCAACTGACAGAGAGAAACTTTGCCAACTCACTGTGAATGTCTATCCCATTAGCTTGCCCATTATCTGGATTTTGGCTACCAATAACATCAAAAGAAGGTTAAAATAAGGTCGCTAAAAGAAAAATAGGGAAATTGGTTTCAGAAAAGACACCAAGGTTTAAGAAATCTCAGCAATGAAGAAATTGCCTTTTGGCCCCAGATGACACTATGCTTTCAGGATATATGGCTTGGAAAGTCAGGAAGGAATCATAAATTTATCCAAATATTCAAAGACTGAAGTAATAAATGGAAATGTGGTTTTTAGGGGTATTCTAGAATGCCTTCTCCTCTCACTTCCTCAACCACTCATCAGAAAATACTCTTTTTTCTCTGACTAAGAGAAGATTTCAAATATGGGGAGCCCAGGGTGAGACAACACATTGACTTGAATTCTCTCAATGATGACCATGCTGTCTTTGTCATTCTTAACAGCAAACTTTCTTACAAAGAAAGTCACAGGAGCCTTTGAGTGGGAGGGAGATGGGAGAATCCCTAAGAGATGATAATGAAAACTAGAGTTAAGTAGGCACACTCAGAAGCATGGGTTTAAACAATGTTTGACAGAGATCAGCCTTCTAGGCAAAATTTTTGGCCTTTCTGTAAACATGCTCCTGAGAGGAAGTAAGCAACCACCCACATATGGATATCCAGGCTTGGAAGTTTTAGAAATTACCCAAACACCATCTTGTTATGGCTAACAATTGGAAAGTGCAAAAATAACTCAGATATCTACCCATGGATCTATAAAGAGCACAATATACATTGAAACACAAAATGTTATCAAGTGTCTGAATGGCCTGAGTATAACATTTTTGGCCTGAGCACTGCAAAGGCTCAAGTATGGTAAAGTTTAGGCAGTAGAAACCAAAGTTAAGTGGAAGACAGAATTGGCTACATAATTTGAGGGTCTCAGGGCACAATTAAAACGTTGGGTCATTTGTTCAAAAATTAACAATTTCAGGACAGTGATAGAAGAGGATTAGCCCAACAGGAGGGCTCTTCTGAGGACAAGTCACAGAATTCATTTGACAGCATAGAACTCATGTTTAGGAAGTGGGTTCTGGTGAGAGATGTAGGTTTTTTAAAAAAAACACCTCTGAGCAGTCAATATATCATGCCAAAATATTTCCTTATATCATCAAGTTGAGATGAACTTCATTTTTGAAGGTCCAAGAGAAAAAGTTAACTGAAGGAAAACCAAAGCATTGTGTTGTTATTGTCATTACTGTTGTTATTGTGTTTTTAATTTTGGGTTTGATTTTTTTGATATTGTTCTTTCCATAAAAGGGATTATTCTGAAGAGAGTAGAGAGATCAAATAGTTAGAAAGGAGTAAGTATGAACTCACTTATTTGGCCTAAAGCCTGTCCTGACAAAAGGGGGAAAATGTTCCATTTTCACACATCTTTAGGATTAATCCCTCCAGTGCATCAGCTGCCAACCTATATCTCCTTCTCCCATCCAGATGTACAATCTAAGTTCTTGGAGTTATCTTTGATTCTTCTTTATTTTCTTATTGCCAGTCCCTCAGGACTAATAGGAGAATTTTGGTATTAGAACAAATAACAGAAGTCATTCCTCAAAGAGGTATCAATATTGAGTCAAAAAAGTGATTCTAGAATGGGTTGCCAATCCATGTGGTCTGGATGGATGGATGGGAAAACTATAATAACTGAAGTGGAAAACCAAACAAAACCATTACCACCATACAATTTTAAGGTTTTTACCATCCCCAAAAGAGGAACCCACTCCCATTATGACTATTCTAAGTATTGATGAATTGTATACTTAAATGGTTAAAATGATGAATTTTATGTTATGTGAATTTCACCACAATAAAAATTTAAAACACACATCCAGACACACATCTACACACACATACACATACACACACACCAATAGGAGGTCAAGGAACAAGGGACAATAAAAGCAAGAAATATGGAAGAGTATCTTAAAAGCAACACTGAGTTCAAATCTCCACAATACTATTGACTAGTTGTGTGAGCATAAATCAATCTCTACCTTTCCTTGTTTATAAAATATGATCAAGGTATGTAAATTTTATTTTTCTATGCTAATGGTTCAGATTACATGTACTTTCAGCTTTGTGGGCCATAAGGTCTGTCACAAATATTCAACTCTGCCATTGTACTTTGTATTGCCATAGGCAATGCAAAAATAATTGGGTGTGTCTGTGTTCTAATAAAACTGTATTTACAAAGACAGGCAGAAAGCCATATTTGCTACTTGCTGTAGTTTGCTGAACCTTGGAATAGGTGATGGTGTGGCAACAAATCAGTCTCCAAATCTTGGAGACTTACATGATAAAGGTTTTATTTCTTGCTTACATCATACATAAGGTGGATCAGAATGCCTTCTTCCACATTGCAACTAACATCATATGTAATACATGGCCTTCAAGTTCACATGGCAGGGAAAAGGAGAACCGTAAGATTCCATCAATTTTGAAAGTAGCATATATATTTTCTGCCCATGTATTATTTGCCAAAACCCAATCTCATGGCTCCAACCTACAGTATGGGAGGTTAGAAAATGTAAAATAGTACATGAATATTTGGTGAGCAATTCACAGTCATTGCCATATAAGGTGGCAGTAATTTACATTTCATATGCTTGTGAGAATTAAATTGTGCAGAACACTTAGCACAATTCCTGACACATAGGTAGCACTCAATGAATGTTCAGTTCTCCCAAACCCCTCCACCTGATCATTTCGCTCTGGCAGGGCATAAAGTGCCCTTCACACTCACATAAAGGGACGTACTGAATAAATACCCATACATCTTTTCATATTCTCTGCTTCTCTTTTCTTGCCTCTTTGTTTTCTCCACCTAATACATATTCACTCATCTTTCATACTTCTGCTCAGATGTGATGATTCCTTTAACTTTCCCATGCAGAAGACATCTCCTTTTGTATAACCACACTTAGTACACACTACAAAAAGAGATATTGGCATATAACACTATAGTTAATTTTACATGTATACCTCCTCCCTAAATTGTGAGCCCCATGAGGAAAGGGCTATGATATATTTGTGTCTGAGCTTCAAATTTAACTTAGAATATTACCTTTAATTGACAGCCAATAAGCATTCACTACATTCAATGAATTAATCTTTTTAATTTTCTTTTGATAAATCTTTGCACTCATACATTACATACATTGTGTACAATCAGTGGCTCACGCTATCATCATATAGCTATGTATTAATCAGCATGATCATTTTTAGAACATTTGCATTGCTCCAGAAAAAAATAAAGAGAAAAAACATATATACCATTCTCTGTACCCCTCTCTCTCATTGATCACTAGTGTTTCCATCTACACAATTTATTTTACACTTTGTCCCCCCTTATTGGTTATTTATTTTCTATCCATATATTTTTACTCATCTTTCCATACCCTGGACAGAAGGAGCAACAGACACAAGGTTTTCACAACTCACAGAAACATTGTGGAAGTTATATCTTTATACAATCATCTTCAGAAATCAAGGCTGATGGAGACAACTCAATAGTTACTGGCACTTCCCTCCAGTCACCCCAGTACACAATAAACTGAAAAGGGACATCAATATCATCAATATAAAGCATAAGAATAACCTCTCATCTCTGTTTGCAATCTTTCAGCCACTGAAACTTTATATTGTCTCATTTCTCTTTCCCCCCTTTTGGTTAAGAAGGCTTTCTCAATCCCTTGATGCTGGTGTCTGGCTCATCTTGGAATTTCTGTCCCATGTTGTAAGGAGATTTACACCCCTTGGAGTCATGTCCCACATAGGGGGTGAAGTCAGTGAATTCAACTGTGGAGTAGGTTTACAGAGAAAGGCCACATCTGAGCAACAAAAGAGGTTCTCTGGGGGTGACTCTTAGGCATAGTTTTAAATTGGCTTAGCCTATCCTTTGCAGGTTAAGTTTCATGCGGGCAAACCCTAAGATCAAGGGCTCAGCCCATTGATTTGTCTGTCCCCACTGCTTGTGAGAATTCGAGAAATTCTCCAAGTGGGTAACTTGAATATTTCATCCTTTCTCCCCTGTCCCCAAGGAGACCTTGCAAATGTTTCTTTATTCACTGCCCAAATTACTCTGGGATATTTCAGGGCATTCCACTGACCTGGACAAGCAAGATCTCATGCCCTATTCAAGATTCTATGCACTTATACTGGTTCACTAAACTGACAATACAAGTTAAATGAGGAAATGCACTAACTTTTTTATCAAGTAAAGATCTCTCCCTTTGTTCTCACACAAAAGTTGAAGTTTTAAAATATGGATGATAACATCTTTACCCTGCATTCTGATTTACCTTAATCCAATCCAGATCTGCTTCATTCATATTTCTACTAGAAGTCTGGTCACTTTTTCAACTTCTAAAAACCTTCTTGTATGGGGTACTGCTGACTTTCATAGCTCCAGAGCTCTAATTCTGAGTCTCAGGAGTCACAAAAATACCTGAATTTTCTGGGAGTGACCATTGCTGCTGTTGACTATAGAACCTAGCTTGCATTGACTTTACTTTCCCCATATGCCATCTATTTTCAGCACCCTACAATGTTGACATTAATTTGTTCTCCCTCTTGCAAAAACATTTTTATCTGTACATTTAATCATTGTCATTGTCCAATCTAGGCATTCTTAAATTATACCTTCTCAGTTTTTATCCTCTATCTTTCCTTCTGGTTTCATACATGGCCCCATCCCTTCCCCCTTAATCATACTCACATTCACATTCATTCCATGTACTTATATTATTGTGCTACATCAGGCAGTTTTGTGTTATCCATTTCTGAATTTTTACAATCAGTTCTGTTACACAATCTCTATTCCTTCTGTAACAACTGCCCAATCTCTACCCTATATCTATCATCTGATAACCTGTGTTCTTAACTTTAGTTCATATTAGTGAGACCATACAGTATTAGTCCCTTTGTTTCTGGTTAATTCCACTCAGCATAATGTCCTCAAGGTTTATCCACATTCATGATTTTATTCTGTTTTACAGCTGTGTAATATTTTATTGTATGTATAGACCACAGTTTGTTTAGCCACTCATCCGTTGATGGACATTTGGGCTGTTTCCATCTCTCGGCAATCATAAATAATGTTGCTATAAAGATTGGTTTGCAAACATCTCTTTGTGTCCTTGCCCTCAGATCCTCTGAATATATACCTAGTAATGGGATTGCTGGATTATATGGCAATTCTATACTTAGCTTCCTGAAGAACTGCCAAGCTGCCTTCCAGAGCACCATTTTTTGAAGTGGTTGCTCTGTCCTAGGTGGGTTGGCTTGACCACATTATCAAAGATCAATAGATGAGAGGGTCTATTTCTGAACATGCAATTTGATTCCATTGGTCGGTATATCTGTCACTATGCCAGTATCATGGTGTTTTGACCACTGTCACTTTGTAACATGCTTTAAAATCAGGTAGTGTGAGACCTTTCTCAAGATATTTTTAACTATTCAGGGCACCCTTCCCTTCCAAATAAATGTGGTGATTGGTTTCTCTATTTCTGCAATGTAAGTTTTGGGGATTACATTTGGTATTTCATTGAATCTATAAATCAATTTGGTTAGAATTAACATCCTAACTATATCTGATCTTCCAATCCATGAGTATGATATCCCATTCCATTTATTTAGGTCTTCCATGACTTGTTTTAGCAATTTCTTGTTGTTTTATGTGTATAGGTCTTTCAGATCCTTATTTAAATGTATTCCTAATTATTTGGTTCTTTTGGTTACTATTGTAAATGGAATTTTTTTTCTTGCTTTCCTTCTCAGATTGCTCATTGCTAGAGTATAGAAACACTACTGATTTTTGAGTATTGATCTTGTACTCTGCCACTTTGCTGTACTCATTTTATTGGCTCTAGGAACTTTGCTGTAAATTTTTCAGAATTTTCAAGATATAGTATCATGTCATCAACAAACAGTGAGAGTTTTACTATTTCCTTTCCAATTTGGATGCTTTTAATTTCTTTTTCTTGTCTAATTGCTCTGGCTAGAATTCCCAGCATAACATTGAAAAACAATGGTGACAGTAGGCATCCTTGTCTTGTTCCTGATCTTAGAGGGAATGCTTTCAGTCTTTCCCCATGTAGGATCATATTGGCTGTGGGTTTTTCATATATTCCCTTTATCATGTTGAGGAAGTCCCCTTCTATTCCAATCCTTTGAAGTGCTTTCTTCAAGAAAGGATGTTGAATTTTGTTAATGCCTTTTCTACATCAATTGATAAGATCATGTATTTTTTCTGCTTTCATTTGTTGATATGGTGTATTACATTAATTAATTTTCTTATGCTGAACCATTCTTGCCTAGCTGGAACAAATTCCACTTTGTCATGGTGCATAATTTTTCTAGTGTGCTGCTAGATTCAGTTTGCAAGATTTTTGAGGATTTTTGCAACTATGTTCATAGAGTGATTGGCCTGAAATGTTGCTTTCTTGTAGTATCTTTGCCTACCTTTGGTATTAGTGTGATATTGGCTTCATAGAATGATTTGGTAGCTTTCCCTCCTCTTCAATTTTTTTAAGAGTTTGAGCAGGATTTGTATTATTTCTTGAATCCTTGCTAGAATTCACATCTGAAGCCATTTTCTCCTGGATTTTCTTTTTTTGGGAGCTTGCTGATGACCATTTCAATCTTGTTACTTGTGGTCCATTTGTTGAAGTCATCTATTTCTTCTTGAGTCAATGTTCATTGCTCATGCCATTCTAGGAAGTTGTCTGTTTCACCTACATTGTCTAGTTTATTAGCATATAGTTTCTCATAGTATCCTCTTATTACATCCTTTATTTATGCAGGGTCAGTGGTTATTTCTCCTTTTCCATTTCTGATTTTATCTATTTGCATCCTCTCTTTTTTGTTGCCAAGCTAGCTAAGAACCATTAATTTATTGATTTTTTAATTGATCCAACTTCTGGTTTTGTTGATTTATCTTGATTATTTTCATATTCTCAATTTCTATCATGTCTGCTCTAATCTTCATTATTTCTTTCCTTTTTTTGCTTTAGGGTGGACTCTGCTTCTCATGGCTATGTCTTTCTGCTCTGCTCTGCTCTCTCTGAATCTCTTTCATTCTCCAAAATGTTTACTCTTTTATAGGACTCCAGAAACTTATGAAGACCCATTCAAATTAGTGGAGACATGTTATCACCTAATCCATCTTAAAACCACTCTTGATTAAATCACATATCCAGGGTGATTACAGATTCAAACATACAGCATTGAATAGGGATTATTGAATGGGATTTTGATTAAAACATGGTTTTTCTAGGGTACATACATCCCTTCAAACCAGCACAGATATTTACGTTTTCCTGTTGAATTGTCTCTTTTATTAATACATAATGTCCTTCTTTGTCTCTGTTAATTGTTTTATATTTGAAGTATAATTAATTAGACATTAGTTTAGCTACTCTTGCTCTTTTCTGATGGTTGTTTGAAAATGAAATATATTTTCCCAACCTTTCACTTTTAATCTATTTTTGCCCTCAGGTCAAAAATGAGTTTCCTATAGACAGCATATAGTTGGGTTCTGTTTTTTAATTCATTCTGCCAGTCTATGTATTTTGATTGGGGTTTTTAGTCCATTAACATTTAATGTTATTACTGTAAAGGCAGTACTTTCTTCCATAATTTTGTCTTTTGGATTTTATATGTCATATCTAATTTCTTTTTCTTTTTGCCTTTGCTGATAGTCTTCATTTCTACACTCTTCTCCAGACCTACCTCTCCTGCCTTTTCCTATCTGCCATAGTGCTCCCTTTAGTATTTCTTGCAAAGCCAGTCTCTCAGTGACAAATTCTCCCAGTAATTGTTTACCTGAAAATATAATTTCCTCTCATTTTTGAAGGACAATTTTGCTGAATGTAGAATTCTTGGTTGGCAGTTTTTCTTTTTTAGGATCTTAAATATATTGTGCCATTGCCTTTTCACTTCCATGATTTCTGCTGAGAAATCCACACAGTCATATTGGGCTTCCCTTATATGTGAAGGATTGCTTTTCACTTGCTGCTTTCAGAATTCTCTCTTTCTCTTTGACACTTGACAATCTGATTAGTAAGTGCCTTGGAGCATGTCTATTTGGATCTATTCTGTTTGGGGTATGCTGTATTTTTGAATCTGTAATTTTATGTCTTACATAAGAGATGGGAAATTTTCAGTGATTATTTCCTACATTAATCTTTCTCTTCCTTTTCTCTTCTCTTCTTCTGGGACACCCAGAACACATATATTCATTCACTTCATGTCGTTATTCAATTCCCTGAGACACTGTCTATATTTTCCCATTCTTTTCTCTACATTTTCTTTGTGTGTCAAATTTAATATGTCCAGTCCTCTAGTTCACTAATCCCTTCTTCAAATGTATTGCTGTAGGTTTCCATTGTTTTTTTTTTCATCTTTTATATTGCACATTTCATTCCCCAAAATTCTATGATTTTTTTAAACTTTCAAGTTTTTCTTTTTTTTCACCCAATGTCTTCATTATATCCTCCCTCAACACATTGATTTGACCTTTGATGAGATTTTCCATGTCTGTTTGAACATCCTGAATTAGTTGTTTCAACTCCCCGTGTCTCATATGAAGTGTTGGTTTGTTCATTTGACTGAGTCATATCTTCCATTTATCTAGTATGACATTATTTTTTGCTGGTTTCTAGGCATTTGATTTCCTTAATTAATTTATTCTGTAAGTTGTTTACACTCTTTTACTTAGGATTTTCTTGCTGGAAGGCTTTCTTCTCTATCTGTTCTTTGACATTCAGTTTGACTTATTCTAGACCTCTAGCATAGGTTAAGTTTAACTGATCAGAATTTTTCAGTTCTTGTTTTCTGTTTCTTGCCCTGCCTATACGGAGATATTTTTTTAAGAGTGTCACCTTAGATATTATAGATCCCAGTCAGATTTTCCCTGACCAGACAGGCCCACATCACAGGAGGAAAATGTACTCAGTCTAAGTTTACCCTGTGAGTGAGACCTAATAGATTGACAGACTTTCCTATGAAGCCTCTGGAGTCCTTGCTTTTCTAATCCTGTCCAGCATGTGGCACTTGTCTTTCCATGACTTCCTACCAGCATAAATTGGATGTGGTGCCTTTAACTTCAGCAGACTCTCCCTGCTGGGGAGAGAGTTTAGGTTGTAGGATGGCTTTAATTATTTCAGCCTATGATCTGAATTCCTTGAAGGAGGAATTCCACTACAGCTGGGCCATACAATTATCTTGGGGGGAAGATACACCCTTTAGAATTAACTCATTTCACCTGACTAGTTAGTTTCTTTCTCAGACAAGCTTAATTCTCCCCCTGGGTTAGTGCAGGATCCTGAGAGTGCTTCCAACTCTGTCTAATGAGTGGTTAGAAGCAGAAAAAAATTTTTTTTTAATTTAAAAAGGCTTTTCAGAGCCAGACTCCTGCTCCTTGAGTTTGTCAGTCAAGAGCTTAAGTTGGTTTGTGGCTCTCTGTATCTCCAGGCTCTAAGTGACCCTTCTTCTTGAAGTTCAGCTTTTTTCCAGTATTTTGTGATGTTTGACTCAAAAAGCTTCTATTTTATTCCATCATCCCTGTCCCCTCTTTGCTGGGGCAAAATCTCCTAGTTCTTTTAGTGATTATTCCAAGTTTATGTGTGCTGGGGTTCTATTTTCAGTTGTCAGACTTTGTTAATTAATTCTGCAATTGGCGCTTGCTTGAGGTAAGTCCTTGTTGTAAGTACAGTCTATTTCCTTTCCCCTCAGGGAACCAGCCTGCCATGCCCATGGGGATAGGGTGCCAGCCTCCACAGCTTGGGGGACATACTGTTCTGTGTCGGGTCTCAGCTGTTCCACCTGGTCCTGGCTCATGTATGCTTTGTGTCCTGTCACCGCTGTTCTGCCAGCAGTTGTTCTGTACCAATTTTGGCTATTTACTAGATGCTCTGGAGGATGAACTAAATTCCACACCTCACCAAGCCACCATCTTGCCCCACCTCACTTAATTAATCTTAATGGTGGGAACTTCAAGTCTCAGGTAGCCTATAGTGAGAGAGGAGTGAAACAGATGGAAAACTTTCATTGCTTGTGTCAGCTATAGATGCAGTGCCCTATTGGTAGCTCTACAAAATCAAGCCAGGCACACAAAAAGCACCTAATAAATTTTACTAAGAGCTGTGGAAAAGAGAGAAAGAGTACACAATGTGATTATTTGGCACCATGTAGATATCAAAATCTTTTGAAAATTTTAATGGAATTCAGTTCATTGATGGAAGAGGGAGAGAATTGACTAAAGTCAGGCAAAGTGGTATGTGTTAATAGTTTATATGCCATCCCCAGACCATATTCTTTGGCATTCTAGATACAATCTGTATTAGTGTCTTGGCTGATAAAACAGATAAAATGAAATCAGTTAGCTCAAACAATGGAAATTTATTGGCTTATGGTTTTGAGGCTAGAAGAAGTCCAAAATCAAATTATAATCAAGGTGATGCTTCCTCCCAGAAGACAGTGCTGGGGCTGGCTGCCAGGGGTCTTTGGTTCTTGGCTTCTCTGTCACCTGGGAATACACATGGCAGTTTCTCATGGTTCTGTTGACCTCCATGGTTTTCTCTCTTTATGTCTCAATTTCATTCTGCTTATAAAGAACTCCAGTAATAAGATTAAGAACTATCCTGATGGAGATTGTTTACACCTTAACTGAAATAACCTCATCAAAAGTTCCTATTTGCAATGCCTTCACATCCACAGGAATGGATTAAGCTTAAAAACAAGTTTTTTTTTTAGGGTAAATAACTCAAGGCCTCTACAGGACCCATGAGTAATACCTGTAAATCTACATTGATCCAGAAATTTATAGCCCAGGATCCAATGACTTTGACACTGGAGCTATCTCTGCTAAGTACTAAGCATTTCTGTTTAGAGAGATGCTCAGAGCAGCATAAGCATCATCTATCTTACAATGTCTCTCATTCTTTGTGATCAAATAGCCTACACATCTGAACCAAGCTTTGATTTCTCAGCTCACCTTTTCTGAAGCCATATTGAGTAATGTCTTTTAGTTTTTTTATCCTCCATTTTCTTCAGTGCTTCTCTTCTTCATTATTATTACTAAAATAGCAATAATAATCATAGCTGCCAGTGGTTGAACAGATTAATGTGTCAGGCACTAATAATGAACTCTGCTAATCACTTTGGACACTTTAAAATACTTCTTCTGACCTGGGACTCTTGATTCAGCCCTTTGCTCCATTTAGCTACTAAGAAGAGCTACTACCTTATACAAGCACTGAATCTAATGATAACTTGTCTCCATCCCCATTCTCTCAGTCCCCACAATTTCAGTGTTATGCTCTGACTTATAGCAAAGTGTGAAAGGAAATGGGAAGCAGCATATAGTACAGTGCACAAGAGGATGAGCTCAGAAAATACTACCAGTGTTCAAATCTGAGCTCTTACAGTTACAAATTGTATGGCCTTAAACCAGTTACTTGATCTCTCTGAGCCAGGTTCCTTGTACATAAAATTGAACCAACTACAGTGCATATTTCATAGAGGTACTATAATGGTTAAGCAAGATAATGATTCTGAAAAACTAACAAAATCCCATGCACATTATAAGCACTCAATAAATATAAAGTATTATTATTTTGACAGTATGTATAAAATGGGCTACAGGAGAATATATGAGTGTAGAATTATACCCTTCCCTGGGGGTGGAAAAGGGAACAGAGAAGAAACACTATAATATAAAATGCTAAGCTAGTACTTGGTTGAAATATTTTGGAGAAGTTTGATAAATGTAGAAATTTGATATGAGATGAATTGGGGGAGGAGAGGTTTATTGCTTTCAATCCAGGAAAGATAATGGAAGAGGACTTTCAGGTTCTCCACAAGATGAAATTCAGCTCATCTATGAAAGAGGGATGCAGAAGTCAAGTTAAACTAAGTAGAAAGAGGGATAATACACATTTAACTGTGAATTACAATAGTCTGCATTGTTGAGAAGTTAGACAAATGTACTAGATATATAAACAGCAGATAAGGGGAATCTGAACATAGTAGACAACAGCATTGGAAGCAGAAGGGAAAGAAAGAGATAGACAGAGGATCATAAAGTAAATAGGGTCAAATATAAATAATTGGTGAACCAGGGTAAAGTGTTTATTATTGCAACTTCTAACTTTGAAAATACACAAAAATGTAAAAAAATTAAAAAATGTGGTGACACAAAGGGAATAGTGCATATCTGTGAGAAAGGATACATAATAAGTGTAACTAGTCTTTTGGGAGGGAAAAAAGGTCAAGGAAGGCTTGCCAGAGTATCTGACATCCAAGCCATCATATGAAAATTGAGTCATTTTGAGGTAAAGGGATGTGATGGGGTAAAAATATTCCAGGTAAATGGAACATTATGTATGAAGTCCTGGAGGCAAGAAAGAGGTACATGGTAGATCTGAGTAACTGAATATACAAAGGGGGCAGTGATGAGTGATGAAGCTGGAAATGTAGGTTGGATTCAAATAATAGTGGGCCTTCTGAGGAATAAATATTTGAAAGAAGGCTTGTAAAAACTCAGGAAATGTGAGGAAATCAGTGGCTTTTTTGGAAAAGGGTCTTTGGGAGACATTCTCTGGAAGATTTTTAGGGACTAGGAAGAAAAATTTGTCTGGAGGAGCTTTGGGATACAAATGATCAACAAAAGAATGCAGGGAGGAATTCCAGACATTGTCTCATAGAGCAAACTTTAACTCTTCAGAGGTGCTCTGCTACATAGCTCACCACTATAGCATCATGGATAGAAGGCACTGTTTTCAAGACAAAATCCTATTGTCAAGGAAATCACAGAACATCTTGCATAGCCTGGAAGAGTATTACATTGGAAGATATGCTCATCTCAACATAGGAAACACTCTGGTATAAAGGTTTTGTCTTTGGGATAGAGAATTTAGTACAACCTATGGAGGTGAAGAGTGTTTTCTCTCTTAGCACCTGGGAACCCTGGCTTGATCAGTTTCTTTCTGTCCCCTCAGGCAATACTAACACAGATCAACATAAGCCCCACTGACACCAGAAGATTAAGAAGATCAAAACAACAACACTGTAAATGTTATGGAAATTAAATTGTCATTGGAACCACAACACACAAAAGTAGATCAGGTCCTGTGTGCTAAAACCTAAACAGATTGACTGCCTGTTAATATAAAATATTGAAATAATACCCAAAGTCTTCTAACATAATAGTGAAAATGTCCAGGATATAATTTAAAGTCATATTTCAACAAGGAATCTGGAAAATCATAATATAAATTTTCTCAGACAATGAACTAACATCAAGATAAATCAGATTGTTGGTATTACCTGCCAAGTATTTTAAAGCCTCTATCATAAAAAAGACTTCAAGAAGCAATTACAAATGATAAAATAGAAAATCTCACCAAAGAAATTCACTAACTTAAATTTAAAACTTGCTAGATAGACTCAATAGTAGAGTGATGATCACAGAGATCAAGACCAGTGACCTTGATGACAGAATTTACCCAATCTGAACAACCAAGAGAAAATAGACTAAAAACATGGACAGATCCTCAAGGACTTAACAGATAGTAACAAATGATACAATATCATTATTATTTTAATGCAATTTTATTGATATATATAATAGGTTCACATGCCATATAATCATCCAAAGTGTACAATCAATAGTTCAAAGTATCATAATAGAGCTTGTGCATTCATCACAATAGATTTTTAAATATTTTCATTACTCCAAAAAATGAAAAACACAAATGAGGATAAAATTAAAAGTAAAAGTGAAAAATAACACCCAACATATCCCATATCCCCTTTACCCCCATATTATTTATTTATTTTCATCTTTACTTTCTTATTTGTCTGTCTATACACTGGATAAAGGGAGTGTAAGTCACAGGGTTTTCATAATCAAATGGTTACACCTTAAAAGCTATATAGTTATACAATTATCTTCAAGAATGAAGGCTACTGGATTACAGTTCAATGGCTTCAGGCATTAACATCTAGTTACTTTGATACACCAAAAACTGAAAAGGGATATCTATATACTGCATAAGAATAACCTCCGGAGTGACCTCTCAACTCTATTTGAAATCTCTCAGCCACTGAAACTATTTTGTTTCATTTCTCTTCCCCATTTTGATCAAGAAGGGTTTCTCCATCCTACGATGCAGGGCCAGGCTCATCTCAGGGGTTATGTCCCATGTTGCCATGAAGATTTACACCCCTAAGAATCAAGTTCCACAAAGGAGGAAGGGCAGTGACTTCTCCTGCAGAGTTGGCTTAGAGAGAGAGATCCATCTGAGAAACAAAAGATGTTCTCTAGAGGGTGACTCTTAGGCTTATTCATAAGTAGGCAAAGCTTCTCCTCTGCAGGAGTAAGTTTCATAATGAAAAGTCCCAAGATCAAATGCCTGACCCATTAACTTCATAGTCCCCAATTCTTGTGAGAATATCATGTCTTTCTCAGGTGAGGAAGTTTAATATTTCTACCTTTTCCCCTCATTTCCTCAAGGGGACTTTGCAAATACTTTTTTAATCTTCTGTCCAAATTACTCTGGGATGTATTGGGGCATCTCACTAACCCATACAAACCAAGAAGCTCTCACTGTCTATTCAAGGTTTTGTGTATTTGTGGTATTCAAATAAGCTAACTGTACAAGTTGAATTAGATATTGTATTACTGAAAATATAAATTTTGCACCAAATAAATATCTCTTTCTTTGGTCTCACACAGAAGTTGAAATTTTAAAACAGTCAATATCATCCTTTACCCTTTAGTCTGATTTATCTTCGTCTTAACCAAATGAGCTTCATTCTATCTCTAATTGAAGTCTGATCACATTTTCAGTGCTTTTAACAGTTGCTGTATAGGGTAATGCTGATTTTCATAGCTGCAGAACTCTAGGTATAAGTCTTAGCCATCACACAGGTAACTCAAAGGTCCAGGGAATGACCAGGTTATAACACAAAGAACTCAGCATCTCAAAATTCAGAAATAACAGTTACCACTCCAGAAGATGTGACAGCTGTAAGAGCTTACAATCTAGGAAGGTTCAATAGGCCTTCCCCTGGTAACTTATGCTCTTGAATTCAAATCTCAGAATACATTATAGTTAATCCATATTAGTGAGATGTTATAATATTTTATTTTTTGTTTCTCACTTATTTCACTCAACATACTCTCCTCAATGTTCATTCATTATTTGCATTACTCACAACATCATTCTTCCTTGCAGTCCCTCAATATTATATGTATACACCACAGTTCCTCCTTCCATTCCTCAGCCAATGTACCTTTAGACCATCTCCATCAATTGCAAATCATGAACACTGCCACCTAAAGATAGTGCGCAATTGTCCATTCATATCTCCATTCTCAGTTTCTCCAAATATTCACCTAAAAATGGGGTTGCAGGATAATATTGCTACCCCAAACCTAGCCTCTTGTGGAACCAACTCACTGCCCTCCAGAGGGGCTCCACTACTTTACTTCCCTGTCAACAGTGAATAGGTACATCTCTCTCTCCAAATTTTCTCCAGCGCTTGTATATCTGTTCGTTTTTAAACAATTTTATTCACACATCATACAAACCAACCAAAGTAAAAAAAATCAATGGTTCCCAGGATAATTGTATAGCCTTGCCTTCACCACCACAATGTATATGAGGACATTTCCATTTCTTCTTCAAAGAATTTCATGCTCCTTCCCCCAAACTCCCACATTTAGCTTTGGCATATTGCAGTTGTGTGAGATGATATCTCATTGTAGTTTTGATTTGCACTTCCTTAATAGTCAGTGAGGTTTAGCATCTTTTCATATGTTTTTGAGTCATTTGTATTACCTCTTCAGAAAAGTGCCTGTCCATGTTTATGCCTATTTTTTTAATTGGGTTGTTTCTCTTTTAGTTGTTGTACTGTAGAATCTCTTTATATATCCTGGATATTAAACCCTTATCTGACATATGGTTTCCAAATATTGTCTCGCATTGCATAGGCTGCCTTTTTACTTTCCTAACAATGTCCTTTGCTATGTAAAAGCATTTAATTTTGATAAGATCCTATTTATCTATTCTTTTCATTGTTCATGCTTTTTGTGTAAGGTCTAGGAAACCACCTCTGATATATCACAAGTATGTAAGATATTACCCTACATTTTCTTCTAAAAGTTTTATTGTCCTATTGCTAATTGCTTAAGTCTCTGATCCATTTTGAGTCAATTTTGTATAAGATGTGAGATATGGATCCGCTTTTATTCTTTTTGCCATTGAGATCAAGTTCTCCAAGCAACACTTATTGAAGAGGCTGCTCCGTCCCAAGTGAGGTGATCTGACAACCTCATTCAAAAATCAATTTTCTGTACATGAGTGAGTCCTCTTCTGAATATTCAATTTGATTTCAATGGTTAGTATATTTATCTTTATGCTGATACCATGCTGTTTGACCAATACAGTTTTTATTATGCTTTGAAGTTAAGTAGCATGAGACCCCCCACTTCAATTTTCTTTCTCAAGATATTTTTTAGCTATTTCAGGCATCCTGTCTTTATAAATAAATTTGGTTATTGGTTTTTGCATTTCTTGAAAGTAATCTATAAATCAATTTGGGTAGAATTGACATCTTAACTACATTCAGTCTTCCAATCCATGAACACGGTATGTCCTGCCATTTATTTAGGTCTTCTTTGAATTCTTTCATGAATTTCTTGTAGTTTTCTATCTGCAGGTCTTTTGTGGCCTTTGCTACATTTATTCCTAAATATTTGTTTCTCTTGTTTGTTATTGTAAATGGAATTTTTTTCTTGATTTTCTCCTCAGATTGTTTATTACAAGTATACAGAAACACTGCTGAATTTTGAGTGTTGATCCTGCACCCTGGCATCTAGCTGTGCTCATTTATTAACTTTAGTAGCTTCACTGTAGATTTTTAAGGATTTTTGACATATAAGATCATGTCACCTACAAACAGTGAAAGTTTTGCTTCTTTCTTTCCAAATTAGATGCCTTTCATTCCTTTTTCTTGCCTAAATGCTCTAGCTAGAACTTCCAGCACAATGTTGAATAAAAATGGTGATAGTGCACATCCTTGTCTTGTTTCTGATCTTAGACTGAACTCACATCCCTATTATAGGAGTTCCAGGAAGAAAAGGACAAAGAAAGTACAGCTGAAAGAATATTAAAAGAAATAATGGCTGAAAACTCCCCAACTTTGACAAAATATACAAAGTTATAGATTGAAGAAGGTGAGTGAAACTCAAAGAGAATACACTCTAAGAAATCCATGCCATGGCACATCATAATGAAATTTCTGAAAAGCAAAGGCACAAGTGTGGCAATAAATGCCAAAAGACTCTCATGCTGCATTGTCAAAGAGACAATAAGGAGTACTGGGGACTGTGGTGAGCTGAAGTATGAATATCCCATCTAAAGATGCAGCCCCTGTTCATCTCCTGCCAATTGATATATTTGGGAATTCAGACTTGATATATTCATGTGGGTAAGCTTATTTTTAAATGGCAGCAATTCATTCTTTACATTTTAAATCAGGAAAGACTATAACCTCTGGTTTATAGCAAAAGGAGGTAGTGACTTTGGAAACAGATCTAGTTTGAATCCTTGCTCTGTCATTTCACCTTAGACAAATCTTTAATCTCTCTGAGTCTCAAGGTCCTCATCTATAAAATATTGCAATAAAGAGTTTGACTTCATTTTTTACGTTTGGCTATTAACTTCTTTAACCCTCACTCCTTTCTCTTCCCCTTCTCCCAAAATGAAAGCCTCTTCCTCCTTCCTTTGGTGGTATCAAGAGATTCAAACCATGTAGGTCCTTGCCCATGAACAGAAACTGTCACACCAGCTTCAGCCCTTAACCACAATAAAAAGCCCATGCTACTCTCCTTTTCTCACTTTCTCAGGAGCTTTTCAGACCAACATGCAAAACTTGCCCTACTGCCTCCAGAAAGTCTCATTATGTAGGTAATAGTCTTTTACATACCTTCTTAGTGTGTGTGTGTGACATCATCAGTCTTGGTGTCTGAATTAAGTTCAGGTGGGTGTCCACCCTGCATCTGAAGATTTCCAAAACTAGTATGATGCATAATACTTATCTTGTAAAGTTCCTGCAAGGAACAAATTAAATATTTAACAGATCTCTTGGCCACAATAAGTGCTCAACAAGTAGCAAGGATCATAGTAAAGAGTATTAGTTTGAATAGAAGTTTCACCAGCCTGCATTTCCTATTCAAAACATGCCCTCTTTTCTTCTCTTCAAGGGAAATTGAATATTTCAATGGTTTCCAGGCTGAGGGAGTGACTAGAAGTAAGACAAGCCACTAACAGTTAAATCTGGTATGGCTTTCTTGCAATCATGATGTATTCCCAATATATGCCTTCAAACTGGTCTGGTGTACTCACTAAGAATACCTAAGAAAAACTAGAAGCAAAACTGACCCACAGATGGGTTTTGTTTGACCTGCATAGTATTTTAAAAATATTTTTGTATTAATTGCCAGTATTTTATAATTAGAAGATGTCACATAAAAATATGGGGTTCTAGTTCTCTTGAAAATTTAGAAAATCTGGCATCATTATACTTATACTACTGCTTAGCTGAATAGCAGTTGACACCTTTAGATGGGACAAGAGCTCTCCGTTCCACTTAGGTCCTTACCATTTCCTAATATTTCCCCTTCACCCAAGGTCAATGACAGATACATTAATCATTGTACTTGCACTCCTGATTTTTCTAATAATTGATAATTATTTTTCTATATCAGTTTATAACAAAAGTAGGTAATGAAAGAGAAGCAAGAAGGGCTACATTTTAAAAAATATATAGAAGAGTAGTTAAACTCAGTCTACTTTAATCAATGACATCATTTGCCTGACTCCCATAGCCATCATGAATATATTTGTTTTATACCTTTATCTGTGGATGAAGATTTTTATATTTCCTGATGAAAGTTTAATAAAGTTTTCTTTCTCTTCTTTCAAGTTGAGCTTGCAGAGGTGCCAATGATGTTTGCTAGGTTTTTCATTCCATTTGTTTTTTCTCTTTAATAAGAATGATCAAATAAGCTCAAGGTTATTTCTTATATATATATAACAACATGATAACTCAAATAAAGGACACAATGGGAGCATTAATGAAATAAAAGATCCCTTCCAATATTTATTTAGTTACTATACAAGTCAACCTTTCTGGGATATTTCAGAAAGATAAAAGATAAATTATTTCCATTGTTTTTTGGACGTATATTTTATTATTTATTTTCATTTAATCCATTGTTCACCCCCATCCTTCAAACAATTATGTACTATATTTCATTTTGAATCAAAACTCAGATTGAAGGAAGTTTCATATTGAAACCAGCAAATTTAAAATCCCCGTGTTTCTAATCCATGAGTTATAATTTTCTAGGGGCTTCAGGAAAGACCCAAGGGAGGATATGCTCCAAATAAGACTTCCAACAGCCTGCTATGATGAATGGAATTCTGAGTCTCAGTTTTTCCTTTCAGGGAAGGGATAGAAGTTCTCTACAAAGGATGGGGAATGATAGGTACTCTTTCAGAATCACACTTCTTAAATTGAGGGGAGAACAGTCTATGGCCTAGGATAGGATATTTTTTGGATAACAATTTTTAATTATAATTTTGGGTAACACAGGAAAACAGATCTTCAGTGTAGAATCCTGGAGTTAAGAAAGACCATAAAAGTCATTGCTAGTCCAGTGTCTTTCCTAGTGCATGAATTTTCTCCTCGATTCCCTAACAAACATAGGACCAAGAAGTATCTGTCTTTGTTTCAATATCTCCAATAACAGAAAGTTTTCTGATTCAAGAAGTAGCCTGTTCCATTGTTCTCAATTCTAATCAACAGATATTCTCTCCATGGATCCAAAATATAGCTCATTCTATGTTCCATTCACTGATTCTGTTTCCAAATTTTGAAGTAATAAATAACAAGCCTCACTTTCAAAATTTGTATATGAGAATCTACTTCCAGCTTCTACATGTTTTTAAATAAACATGACAGTTAACTGACTGTGAGTAGGAGTCAGAGTCACATTTGCAGCAGAGAAAATTACCACTTCTCCATCTTGATTTTCCCTGTAATTATTATTCAAAGTAGAGAAAGACACTTTTTCTCAATGAGTTTCTTAAAGAATGAATTTGAGCCAAGTACAAGTCAAATAATCAGGTAATCAAAAGAAAAAAATCCAGTAGTTTGAAATTCTAAACTATTATCATGTTTTGATTCCTGACTGGATTACTAGTGTTGATAATTATTCCCTCATGAACAAATCTGAGAATCAAATGACACTGCCAAATTAGGAAATGGGAAATTTCTCAGAGCAATCATTATTTCATATTGACTAACCAAAAAATAATGGGTTTGGTTTATAAGTAGCACTTGGATTTGTCTGTAATTTTCTACTTAGTTATAAGGATTACTGTGAAAGCATACCTGTGAGTTATGGTTTCAGCTGACTAGAAATGCTTACATATATCCATATTCTGAGAATGCTGAGCTTGTTACAATGTATTCTGCCAAAAGAAGCTAACTTTTTCCAATAAACCTCTCTGGGTCATGCCACCAATTCATGGTTTGCGTAAATCTCATGTTGCTTAAACCTTCCAGATAATCAGAATAAAATGACAAATCTGTTTCCATTAATTACTTAAACATTGCATTAGGAATGCAATATATTTTCACTTTTTCTTTTACAAGACACAAAGTAAAAGAATTAAAGGGAGGAGATTAGCATGTGGGAATGAATTTTCTCACTGAGTGATTTTGTATAAATCATTCTTTTGGATTTCATTTTCATTTACTGAAAAAACAAGTTGTTATTGACAAAAGGAAATAAATGAAAATTGGATCCCCCACCAAACTACCTTTAGCAACAAAATTTTCTAAACTTATCAATAGGTAGTATAAATAATTTCTTGGTTGAACTTGCCTGTCTATGATGTCATTAATATCTGATTTATATAGAAGGACTTATCAAAGATTAATTCATTAGTAAGGAATAACATAACAATTAAGATTTGATGAGAGAGATAGCTGATTCTAGTGCCAAATGAGATTTAAAATGTTCAGCCATTTCTGAGAAAGTTACAGCATCAGTAAATTTCTTTCATTTCTCATGTTAAGACAATATTTATTTTAAGTTATATGTTTTCTTCTTTGTAGATGTTAAAAATACAAACTTGCCAAATGAACACAAGCTTGACTTACTGGTCTTCCCCTAGATGATTTATTTAATCACGTTAATGTAACTTAATGGCTACCAGGCATCAAAAGAACAGGTCCTAGACTAAGCAGAGGTGGGTGACACTGGGAGGATATTTAGTCTGTTAAAGTGAGTGAATGATCTCTGAGGTCCCTTCCAAGTTGAATTCTTATTCAAGATCTTTACCCTATTATATAATGAACATGCCTTGGCCACTAGCTGATATCTAACATTTGTCTCAGAGTGGTTAGTTTTGGTTATATTGACAAATCTTAGAAATGACCAAGCAAATAGTTTTTAAAATCAGCAATTAGCCTTGAAACTAGATGTGTTATTTGGGGTTCTCTAGGGAAACAGAGTTAACAGGAGATATCTATAAATATTATGAAATTTCATAAACATGTCTCATACAACTGTTGGGATGCACAAGTCTGAATTCCATAGGGCAGACTGCAAGCTGACACATCCTATGAAATTTTCATAAGTTCCTCAGGAGAAGTTGACTGGCTGAAGTAGAGATGAAAATTCTCTCTTCTGACTGCTGAAGTCATCACTTCTCCTTTTAAAGCCTTCAGCTGATTGGATGGGAATGCCTCTCATTGCTGAAGGCACTCTCTTTAGTTGATTGTAGTTGTAATCAGCCATAGACACAATCAACTTTCTGATGATTCAAGTCCATGAAATGTTCTCCCTGTAACAGTAAGGCCAGTGCTTGCTTAGTCAGACAACTGGGCACCATTACCTAACCAAGTTGACACATGAATTGAACCATAACAGTAAGTAATAGACTTAATGTGTTTAATCAGTTTTATGGGCCTTAGAAAAATTATCACATGGAGTTGCATATATATGAGAAAACCAAAACTATTCAGATGTAAACAAGGAAAGAATAGATTGGTTTGAATATAACCAAACTGTTCTGAAAGAAAATTAAAGCTACAGCCATAGTTAGGATAGTAAACACTTCCTCAATCACTGTGACAACCTCACCTCTACATCCTCTTTAGTTTAAGTTTCTTAATTTACTATCTCATTGGCTAGCAGCTAGAACTGACTGATAGTTGTGGCAAACCCCACAGGGGAAGATTTCTGTAAAGGGAATTACTGGTTTTGAAAACAGCTATTAACCTTGAGCATCTTTTATCACCCATCAATTAAGCATAAGCACCCTTAAGCTTAACCTTTATTTCCCCAAGTTCCTCCCACAGCCTTTCCTACCTAAAGAAGAAATAGCAGAATGACAGACTAATACTGTTAACTTTTTAATAGTGTGTTTTGATTCCACTGATTTTTTAAAAATACTTGAAAATTGCCCTTGAAAATGTGGTGATTGCCAAAGTGAAGAAAACTCTCCTAAAATACCTATAATATTTTTTTTCAATTTTTGGGGGTGTGCATGGTCTGAGAAAATGCCTGTAATATTTGACTCAGGGATCTGGACAAAGTTATCCTTAAGGAAAGCAGTCTTCTGGCTGATCATAATAGGAAAAGCAATAGACTATGTGTCAGGGGACATGGATTTTAGTTCCAATTGGTATGAATAGAACCACTTAAGAGTTACCAAAATTCTCTAGGCTTCAGTTTCCTCAGGTATAAATTGAGGGCAGTTGCATTACATAATCCCTAATATCCTTTTCAGCTGTCATATCCTTTGAGTTTAATCTATGCTTCTGTGTTGAGCTCACAGGTACTAATTCAGTGAACTCGTTTTATTTGGTTACAGAATGATGAGACAGGTATGCTCTGCTATTCTTTTGATAATATTTGGGGATTAGCTAGTTGCTGGACTATAAATTGGATCATATCTCTCCAGAAGTTAAAACACAGCCTGTTAGCATCATAGCAGCAATGCAGCTTTTGAGTATTTCAGAGACCCTCACAGAATCTCTAATATTTGTTGTCTTTTTGTAGGTTTGAATTTATAGATCTAGAATTTTTGAGGCAATTTCTTTGTAGCTACTATGTCTGCCATTTGGGAAGAAGTTGCCAGGCATAGATTGGTGCAGCAGGAAAAAGTTCATGATCCTAAAAGTAAGGCCTCCCATGGCTGGAGTAAAGGCAAGTGAATTAAAATTTGTATTATAATTTTTCACTCCATAATCCCTTTTTTATCACATATAAAACATTTTAATAGCAAAGAATAGCATTTACTAATCACCATATTGATCTACATAACAGATTTGTTTTAATGCTATTCTAAGCCAGAGGCAAAATACCTTGAAGATATTTGCAAGTGAAAAGATAAGCCTGAACTTGAAGTCTGCACCTGGGGACAAAATAAAAGGACTGCTGAATTGCTGTGAAAGAGAAAATGAGAAATATTTTCTACATATTTGCTTTTGAGAAGAAAGGGTTAGGATTCTGGGGAAAGCAGAGGAGCTGGGAGGAAGAAGAAACAAGGTGGGAGGCTGAAGCTTGAATTGTCAGAAAAAGCCAAGGAATTTGTAAGAAATGGCTTATCTGATGCTCAATGCAAAATTGCTTGCATTGCTGAAATTAGACCCCCTTTTTCACCACAATCCTTCACAAAATGCTACTACAAAAAACCCTGTATGAGTGGTGCCCTTATGAAAATCAAGGAAAAGAGACTGAACCCCAAACCTGAATCGACATGTAGCAGAGATTAATAAAGATATGGAATATATAAAGTAGACAACAAAAACTAGACAGAAGCCAGAGGCATAAAAATCAGAGAAACCAACCAATAGTCATTTTTTTCTGGCTAAGTATCTTTTCTCCTATTCTGGTAGCATAACCCCATCTTTCTTCTGGGAATTTCCAATTCTTTCCAATTTCTTGTGGTTCTTTTGGTTTAGTCACATTACCCCATCCCCACCTCGGCTGACCACAGGGGTTTTATGAGACCCAGGCCAATCATCATTTCCCTTTACTCTGTCTACAGGGACTGGTGCAAGGGGTGGCCCACAAAGGGACAGTCAGAGATTTCCCTTTGATTAAGAAATCTGGATGGCAAATGGAACTAGGATTGATTAGATTTTGAAAGGCAAAGGCCTCAACAGATAATCTGATTTATATAATGCTAAAATATAATTTAAAACAATATTTAATATTGAAAGTACAATTGATAAATAATTCATTAAGTCTGTATTCTTTTAAATTGTAGCTTAATGCATCCCTGCAATTTATGGCCTTGAGTAGAAAATTTGGAATCTTAGTCTCAGTAGAGAGCTGTATGGTAACACTGTGTTTCTAGGGGTGAAGTGAGTACCAGGCATCTATTGAGAGGGAGGAGAATGACAGGTGATATGAAGAGGGGCTATAAGATCACTGAAAGGAGAATATTTACCAAGAGTTACCACTTTCTTCTCAGTTTATCCTCTAGCCAGCTTTGTTCCTTTTCCCACAGTGTTCAAATACTACAGCAAGTGACCAAAGGACCCCTGAAAATAGTTATTTGACAGCTCATTCACCTGAAAGTAGATAACCTCTAATTTATTTTTTATTGTGATCTCTTATTTCATTTTCACTCTATGGAAACAAAACAAACTGCCAACTAGAATTAGTCATATTGCCAAGCTCTAAGATCCATTTTAGATGTAAAGCTCTCTAATTCTAAGATCTGTGTATCATAAACAGGAATATGATAAGAAAGAATAATGACAAAGGAGTATTCAGAGCTTTGCCAGCTAATGAGGTTTATTTCTTTGCTAGCTACATTCCTAGACCATTGTGGAGATCAGATTAATGCATGAAGGAAATACTTGAAATAGATTGATTAACTTATCAAATGTTTTAAAAGGGCTGAAAATTTCTAATGGGAAAGAAAACTATGAATTCAATAGAGGAAAGCAGGGTGAGATGTGAGATAAAAGACTAGAGCTGATATCTCCTGGCTTTGAGATAAAGCTTAAAGTAGTCATAAATAAGTGAGAGGGACTTGGGTCAGCTGACTTGCTGAAATCATAGGTTTTAGTGGATGTCTTGAGAGGATTTTTTGTTTTAAGTTTTACTGTATGTTATGAATGAAAACTCTCTTTGGAATGTCTAAGAGACTTCAGAGAAGATTTGTTGGATGTTAGACAAGTGTTCTTTGGCATGAAACCTTATGCTAATCTTGGAGCCACAAAACAGATTAACTTTGAACAGATTACATAATTAAGCAGCAAGGGTCTACTTTTTACTTCCACATATAAATATATTCCATTTCCTGCTTTATTTTCTTAAGTTTCTGCATCAGTCTGTATGTATTCGGTTGCAAGCAACTGAAAATCCAGGCTGGTTTAAACCACAAAGAGGATTTATTGGGTGATGAATATATAAGTTCAGAGGAAAGTCAGAAACAACTTTAGAATTGATGAATTCAATGTCTCAATTATGGTGTAAAGCACTTGGTTCTTTCTGACTTTCCATTCAACCTCCCACAATGTCTGTTATACTAAAGCTATTTTCTGCCATACTTGCAATATTGCTGTACTATTTGAGGCTTCAAATACACATACAGTACTGCCCAAGAGGGAAAAGGATTTCTGCTCAGAATTTCAAGAAAGATTGTTGAATCATCCTGATTGGTCCACTTAGATGACATGAGAAACCCAGAACCAATGATCCTGGTCAAACCAGAGGAATGGAATGTGCTGATTGTCTTAAGCCACTCCGAGAGCTGGGGGTGAGGTTACTTTACCCCTAAATTACATCATGGCAAAGAGATGCTGAATGAAAATGTGGATACTATAAGTAAGAGGGAATGCATGTAGATGATAGGTAGGCAATCAACAATATCCACTGCAGTTACAGTTCATACTCAGATTTGTCTGTTTTCAGCAAGCTCACACAAATTTCAAATTCAAATATTTTCCTATTCTTTTAAAAAATCTCTAACAGGATTGCTTAATTATACCTTTGAAAGGTCATAAGCAAATGATTGTGTGTTTAAATTTCTAAAAAAAATGATTGAAGCACTGTAGTACAGTGTCCCAACCTAACTCTAGGAGAGCCCAGGCCAGCACAGCCCCAAGACTAAGAACACACAGGCAAAAAGCTAAGCACGGATTTTATTGGGTCTTACACATAGGTGAAGATCTTTCCAGGTGGCAGCCATCTGGAAAATGGAAGTCAGTGTTCCACAAAAGGACACAGAGTGTAATGGGCAGCTTATAAGGGTTTGGGACAAAGGCATTCTATAGGGTGTGAGAATAGAGTTTCAGCAGGGTCTCATGACACAGGGATCTAGAGGTTGGCTTTAATGCTTTGTTTATGATACTCTCTGTACATTATTCCCCTCTTGAGGACATTTGATGACCTTTAACCTCTGTAGCCATCACTGTAGGTGGCTACATGCAATAATTTATTCTTAATATGAAGAGTTGGGTTTGGGCCCTGGGTCTCCACAATCCACTCTGTCACAGCAGCCTACATTGTCCATGGGACAGACTTTGTATTTATATTCCACAAAACAGTATAAGAGACAACAGAACCCTAGGAGTCCCCCCCACAGAGATAACAAACCTACAAAGAGATACAGTCATGGCCAAGAAAGATAATTAAACCATTTAGTAAAGGGGTCTACTTTGGTCAATATTATGTATGTGCACTTGCACATGTTTAAAAATTTGTGAAACATTGTGCTAATAATCAGGAATATATACACAGCACTGCATGTTAATTAAGATAAATTAATGTGCTGCAGTGAGGATATCTGAGGCCATTCTATTTTCTAGAACTATTTTTCTAAGCTGTGAGGTTTCTTTGTTTAGTGAGGATATGGCTACTTTGGAATCGTTGATTGCTTGAGAAATGTGATTGACTAAAGTTGCCACATATTTTTCAGTAAATATTGTAGCTCCAACTGGTGCAAGAATGGCTAAAGGATAATACTACCAGGGAGTGTGTTTTATTCTATAACTAGCTTTAACCATCTTCTGATTACTAGGAGTATAGGATAAAGAAGCATATAAGGTAGTGGGGACATAGGGCTATCCCAATGTATAATACTCTGTTCATTTATAGGGTAAATAGGGTCAACCATGTTGCCCACAAGTCCATGGCTATCCCTTAGGGGAAATATATGCCCCATTTTCACTGGACATATCATGCCAGTGGAAAAGACTATTTATTTGTAGGTTAACAGCAAAATTACACAATTCAGGGGGTAACCACCCACATCATGAAGTCCATTAACTCCTTCCATACAGAAAGTGTCAACATGGTCTACTGTTATAGCTTCTGGTGTCAAACATCCTAAAGCATGATATACAGCATACTACAACACAGCTTTGGGCTTGTTCACCTGTACCCGTACAAGGGATGAGATGTAAACCCTGGTCTCATTATAGGATGGCCACTGGATTTCAGGCTTAAATGAGAAGATTCTTTTCCAGATTTTCTGATGCATTGAATTGTGCCAGACCAGCAGGGTATTCCACGCAGTCCAATCACAGGAGTCACAGTGCAAGGAAGGCTGGTAGCACCCAATGATGGCAAGTCTGTTCAAACCCAACACTGTGTTCAATTGTGGACATGACTTACTGCTGAACTCCACTGTAGGAAGGTATTTGTTCTGGTGCTATGAGTGAAAAAGATGTTTAACGGGAAAAATAAGGTGTAATTCCTGCTGATATACCAACATATATGCTAGCGTTCTATTGGTTGATAATGATGTACGAGACAGAGGAGTATTGTCTGGACATTTTAAGTACCAAATATTTTCACATTGCAAATTACATGTCCTCAACATTACAGCAATTGTTAATCTGGGCATAAGAAAGCTCCACATAGGTATGCATAGGGTTCCCATGGCAAGAGGAGCCAGAATGGTGATAAATATTTTAACAAGCATTTTTTTGTATATATATGACTGTTGGGTTACAATACTTTGGATGATTCCTATTCCCCATGGGTTTAAGATTCCCTATCAGTGCAGCTGCTTGGGCCAGCACCAAAGACAAAAGACTTCATTCTCTCCAGTTTGTATGGTATGAACCATAAACAACAACACATAATTATTATTCCTCCTTTTAGATTGTAAATTGGCTGACCCTTTAATTTGTATTCTCAGCACTTACATCACTCCTATTGTTAGCACTTCAATAGGAGCATGTGCAGCAGCCAGTGACACCACATTAAAATGGAGTAAGGCTGATTGAGTTTTTTAGTCAACTGTTGCAAGGGCTTTTCTATTATCTTTCAACTCTTTCTTTATGAGACCATTCTTTCTTTCAATAAAGCTCACATCTGTGGGATTGTAGGGCAAATGGAACATCCACATGATGTCCTGATTCTTGGCCCATGATTGGACTATCTGCCTAGTGAAAAGGAGCCCCCAATTACTGCCTATTCATGTAGGCAGTCCAAGCAGACCACTTATTTTCTCCAAACATTGTACTGTGTCTCACTTTCTCCAAACATCAGATGCAGGCCCGTTGGTTAGCCTTCCTCACTGGGAAAGTCAACAACACTCATGTAGCCATGTCCATGGCAGTAAAAGCACACCTTGCTCCCTCCAAGAGAAGAAGGGGAGCACTTGCTACTGGGTCACTGGGATTTGTGATCAATCAATGTGTCCCATCTTGTGTGTGAGCCTATAGGGTTGTTGCAGGGAACAAGAAGGAAAATCTCTAGTTATCTACAGTTAGTATTTTCAATACCAGCCCTCTGAGTGCAGAAATACATGAGATTCTTGGACCAGTGTCTTATATAGAATATTTAACAGCTAAAATTCTTGCATCTAGCTGTTGGCACATGATTGGCAGCTAGAACTGCTAGGCCAGATGCAAAAGGGTTTGATACTCTTGGTACAAGCTTTTCTGATGAAGCCATTCTACTTCTTCCCTGATTTCAGTTGAGCTACTCTGAACCTGTTCAAGTGCATCTGCTTGCACATTCCTGGGTAACATATTGGGGATATGGGCAAGGACATGATGATTACCATTTATCATTGGCATGCATCCCATATGTCTTCCCACAATTTATGTTCCCATAGGTAGAGATCCATGACTGTCTATTGTTCCTGATTCCAGATTGCCATCCAGGTCATAAGGCCTTTTTAATCATCCCAGCTGTCATTACAGATAGTAAGCACGTCTCCTGGATCATGACCATTACCATCAACACATGCTTTCAACTCAGTGCATTGACTGCTTTGCATAGCACTAGTCTCTCGACATATACTGTCAGTGCTGAGTTGTACTGCCACAGCTTTTCATGTGGGGGTCTGTCCACTAGCGGATCCATCAGTGTACCATGCAGACTCAGGAATGGTATCTGTGTCTTCTATAGTATGCATTTCAATAGTTATTTCAGATGCAGGAATTTTAGCTGTTAAATTTTCTATATAAGACACTGGTCCAAGAATCTCATGTATTTCTGCACTCAGAGGGCTGGTATTGAAAATACTGCACTGTAGCAGGTAAGCTTTCCATTTGATCCATGTATTCAGTTGGACACTACCAGAGCATGACTGAGAATCTGTATTTGTTATCTACCCCTGAATAGGGATGACCTTTTTCAGGGTTACTGGGCATCTTTGTGTCAGTCCCTTCACTTGCAATAAGGCATTATATGCAGCACACACATGCTTTTCCAGTAGGCTATATCTCATTCTTCCCCTTCCCATATTTGTGACCAAAAGCCAAGGGACATTCATTTAAAATGTTGTCTCTGCCACAGACTCCATCCAAAGCCAGTGTCAGTGCTTGCTACATTCAATTCACAGGACAGGTCTGGATCTATGCCTCCAGTGCTTGTGCCTGTGCTATTTCCTTTTTTGCTTTTTATAAAGCAGCTTGCTGGGAAATATCTGATTCCCAGAGATGACCTTTCCTAATAAAACCATACAATGGTTTAACACTTGGGCTAAGTGTAGAAGAAAAGGGCTCCAATACCCCCAACAACCCCAAGAAAGCCATTAATTGTTTGGGTGTTTATCTCATAGGAAAATACTGTACTTTATCAATTACTACAGAGGGAATTATTTTTGTCTTACCCAGTGATACAATACATAAGAATTTGTTAGAGATCAACCAAGGCATTGCAGTTTGTCATTATTAACTGTCCATCTCTGACTCTTAAAGTGAGATAACAATGAGTCTGAGGCTTCTTCTTATTCTGAAAGAGAATTACTGGTTAACATGACATCATCAATGCAGTGAAATAGAGTTACACTAGTGGGACTTTTCCATTTCACCAAATCTTTGCCACAGGATCATGACAGATGGTTGAACTATATACATAGCCTTGGGGAAGCACAGTAAAGGTTCATTGTCGGCTTCCCCAATTGAAGCTGAATACAGACTGGCTTGATTTTTCTAGGGAGATACTAACAAAGGTATTAGCAAGATACAATACAAATTTAAATTGACAAAATTGGGTACTAATGTCTCATAATAAACCAGCCATACTTGGGTTTGCAACATACAATAGTGTTTTGACATTGTTTAACTCCTGATAATCTATTGCCATACACCACATTCCATCAGGCATTCATATTGGCCATACAGGACTATTGAAAGAGATATAGGTGGATATTATTATCCCTACCTGCTCCAACTCTTTGGTAGTTGCTGAGATACCTTGGTTCCCTCCCAAAAGTTTATATTGTTTTGTAGTCACAACTTTCAGAGATGGGGTTACTTTTACAGGGGACCATTTTGCCTGCTTCTTTAAGACCATTTTGATCATGCTACACCAGGGGTGGAATTCCACTTTATTGGTCTGAAGTGTGGCATTCTGTAGAAGATCAATTCCTAAAATGTATTCTTGTATAATGGAAATATATGCCATATACATCTGCTAAACCTGCTGGAATGCAATAATCCAGAAATGGATTGGCTTCTACAAAAAGGATTTATTAAGTTACAAATTTACATTTCTAAGTCCTTGAAAATGTCCAAATTAAGGCATCAAGAAGAAGATACCTTCTCAGAGGAAAGCCTGCTGGCATCCAACATTTCTCAGTCACATGGAAAGGCACATGGTAATGACTGTTGGTTCTTGTCTCTAAAATGTCTCTTCACTTCTATTGGTCCTTGCTTGTTTCTCCTGGGTCATTTCTGTCTCTTACCTCCCTCCAAAATGTCTCTGCCTTTTATCCTGTCATAAAGGACTCCATCAAGGGCATTAATACCCACTTTGAATGAGGTGAGTCACATCTTCATGGAAGCAACTTAAGCAAAAGTACCCACCCACAATAGGACTGCACTCACAAGGAAGGATTAAAAGGACATAGGATTTTCTGGGGAGCATAACAAATTCAAACCAGCAAACTCTACCATCTGGAACCCAAAAAGACATATCATTTCCACATGTACTATGTATTCATTCCATCACAGCATCACAAAAGCTTAAATAATTTCAACAACAATATTAAGTTCAAAGTCTTATCAAAATCAGTTACAGGTGCAGTTTTCCTAAGGCAAAATTATCCTCTGGCTGTGGAACTGTGAAATTCAAAGTATATTATCTTTCTCCAATATACAAAGGAGAAAGTCATAGGATAAACCTTCCCATAGCCATTAGGGAGAAATTGGAAGTAAAACAGGGGTCAAATTTCCCAAACAGTTCTAAAAACCTACAGAGCATGCTTCATGGATTTCAAGATCTGAAAGCCCTTTATAGAATGACATTTTACACTCAGGGTTTGGGAGAGCAGCAGTCCCACCCTATCCAAAGGCTTATGCAGTGGCTCTTTCCAAATACTGGGGTGTCCAGGCATTGGGGAAACCAACCTGTTTTTGGACTCACCCTGTTCAATTATCAGTGCAACAGTGACTCTCTGCCATCTCTGAGGCAAATGCTTAAGCCTTTCAGAACAGTGGGGTGGTGGTCAGGCACTTCCCAATGTCCAAGGAATGTGCTCAACCCTCTCTGAAGCCTGGGGCAGCAAATGTCTTCCTGTCAATGTGGCAGATTACCCACCCTTTGTAAACTTGAGGGCAAATTCACCTTTTCCACATGCATGGCTGGGTCCAAACTCCTTGTCTGTGGTGACTTACCTACAGACCTTGGCTTCCGTGGTTCTGCCTTTAAAATAATTTTTCCTTCAATCTGCCCTGTTCTAGTTTGCAAGATGCTGGAATGCAATATACCAGAAATGGAATGGCTTTTAAAAAGAGGAATTTATTAAGTTGCTAGTTTACAGTTCTAAGACTGTGGAAACGTCCAAATTAAAGCAAGGTTATAGAAACGTCCAATCTAAGGCATCTAGGGAAAGATACCTTGGTTCAAGAAGGCCAATGATGTTTAGGGTTTCTCTCTCAACTAGAAATGCACATGGTAAACATGTCAACATCTGCTAGTTTTCTCTCCAGGCTTCTTGTTTCATGAAGCTCCCCCCAGGGACATTTTCCTTTTTTATCTATAAAGGTCTCTTTGGCTGTGTGGGCTTTCAGGGTTCTCCTGGCTCTGTTGTGGCACTCTCACTTTCTCCAAAATATTTCATCTTTCAAAGGATTCCTGCAAATTAATCAAAATCCACCTGGAACAGGTGAAGTCACATCTCCCTCTAATCACAATTGGGCAAGCCACATCTCTGCAAAGATAATCCAATCAAGTTTCCACCCTGTATTACTGAATAGGGATTAAAAGAAATTGTTGCCTCCACAAGATGGATTGTAATTAAAACATGGCTTTTCTAGGGTACATACACCTTTCAAACAGGCACATGTCCCTTTTCTGTCCCTTTTAGTCCAGACAAGAAGCAATTCCATTTATACAGATCCCACAACAAACTTTTCGGTTTTCCATGAAGCATCCAAAGATCACAACCCTCAGACAGAAGAACTTTCCACAGATCCTTTATGGATAATGCCATGTCAAATTGTGGCTTGTCCTATAATCGCTGACTTGTTTCATGTTTAGTTAAATCATCATATGGGGCTCTATTCTCTGATGATTCATTTTCTGGATACCCAGAATTTTCCAAACCATCAATTTCTGATTTCTTTGTACCTAAGAGTACAGTTTTCAGCTTATCCCTTTCCTCTCACATTTTACTATTAACCTTAAAGGAGAAGCCAAGCTGCATTTTCCACATTTAGTTTGGAAATTTCCTCATCTAGATATTCCAGCTGGTCACTTTCAATTTCTATCTTCCATCCAACACCAGGACTCAGTTTTCCAAAATACACTGCCACTTTAAAACAAGGGTCACCTTCCTTCCAGTTGGCAATAATACATGCATCATTCCTGTTTAAGGCCTCATAAGTAGTATATTTAGAGTCCATATTTCTACCAACAGTCTCTTCAAAGCAATCTAGGCCTTTCCTGTCAAGATCTTTGCAATTATTCCAGAATCTTCCCCTCATACATTTATAAAGCCATTTCAGTATGTTTGGTATTTGCAAAATCAGAAGTACCCCACTCATGGTGCTAAAATATGTTCCAGTATGTTAAAGCTACCAGAATGCAATATACCAGAAATGTATTGGCTTTTACAAGGGGGATTTATTAAGTTCTGAATTTACAGTTCTAAGGCCATGAATATGCCAAAATTAAGGGATCAAGAGGAACATGCTTTCTTGGAGGAAAGGCAGCAGCATCCAGGCTTCCTCTGTCATATGGGAAGGCCCATGGTGAAATCTGTTGGTCCTTCTCTCCAGCATGTTTCTGGATTTCTATGGGTCCTTGTTACTTTCTCCCAGGGCTTTTCTGAATTTCATCTTGCTGAAAATTTATTTGCCTTTTATTCTCTCATAAAGGATTCCAGCAAGGGGATTAATACCCATCTTCAATTGGCTGTGTCACATCTCCATGGAAACAACCTAAGCAAAGGTGCCATCCACTATAGGTCTGCACCTAAAGGGATGGATTAAAAGAACATATGTTTTTCTGAGGTGACATAACAGATTAAAACCAGTGCAAAGGGCAATCTCCCTATCTGTAAAATTAAACTGTGTCACTTTACTAGATCTTTTTCACCCCATAGCTATCTATATGCAGTACTGGCCCATGGAATTGGGGTACATTCCCATAGATTAAGGTACATTCAGCTCCCATACCTACTAGTGCTATCATTTGCTGTTGGTTTGTAGGGGACAAGTAGATAGTCAATTCTACATGTGGCCTCTGGCCTCTGGGCTCCTTAGTTATTGCTCATACCTTGGGATCTCAAACTCCCCACTATGCAAGAAAGAAAGGGGTTTGCCATGCCTATTCTGGGAGAGCATACGGATCCTAGGCTTGGGTTCTGAACGGTGGTTTCTTTCCTGACATCCTTTCTCCCTCAGGAGCTTGGGAACTCACTTTATCAGATCTTTGATCCTTAGATAATTTGCTCCATAGTTTATATACTCTGTGCCTGCAGCAAGGGTATCAGACCACATCTCTTTGTGAGATACCCAATTAGGGCCAACATGCTCATGAAGAGCCTTTCCCATTGCCCTTTCTGCTGCCCCCTTTGTCTGCATCTCTTATTATTTCAGGTCAGCTACAGCTTGAGTGGCAAGGAAATGGTCTTTCCTACTAGCCAGCTTAGCATAGACATGAGTAGCCCATAGTAGTTGTTGGGACAGTATGCAATACTGTGCCTTTCATTCCTGCAGTAAAAGCTTCAGTATTGGGACCTATGAAAGCCACAGCATAAATGGTGGGTTTCATTCTCAGCCCTTTTAAAATGTCTTTTAGCTCCTCCATATTTTGTCAGTGGGGTTATTGTGTGTTATATCACCTTCATTAAGCCATACAGCTTTGTACCCATCAATCAGCCATATCAATAAGGAGGCAGTTTTTGCATCAGCTGAGGTAGCATAAGACTGTTGTAACTAAGGTCAGGTGGTAATAGATGACAATTTACTCAGCTCCACTCCAGAAAGCACTACCTCCTCTGCTCTGGTGTCTCTTAAACTCAGAACCCACTTGTGTAGGGACTCCTTAGTTTTTTTGTTCATATACTGCCCTAGACAACCCAATTCAGCAGTAGAGTGCTGAGCACCAAAGAGCTGATCCTGTGATGCCTTCCATTTCTGTTTTATTATGGGATGCACTGGTTGGGGCTCTTCATCCTTCTCCACCTCCCATTCTTCATCCTCTTACTTTGCTGAGAAGGATTCTATGGGGTCCCACACTTCAGGGTTCCATCTCAGTGTAACTAAAATCCTGTGGCAACTTAAAACCTCTGACTGAGTCATATCTGCATGACAGTGCTCTCTCTGACCATGCACTAGTGCAGGCAATCAGTCAGGGAGTCTTTCATTTCTGCCTGGGCAAAATGTGTATCTCTTTCTAGTTTTAATCCCTCCTCTAGATGGTGGGCTATTTCTTTTGCAGTATGTTATGCCTCTGTGGCAATATATAAGAATCCTAAAATGGGCCAAGCTATGGCTGTCTATACTTGGTTTTTTTTTTTCTTTTTGCTAAAATCCAGTTGTTCTGCTACTAGTTCAAAAGTGTTAGCAAAGCCACTGGGGTTCTCACTGCTTCCCCATACTCTTGTGGCAGTCCCCATTTGGCCAGAAGGGCAGCCATTCCTTCCCACATGGATGATATAGGCCAATTTGTGATTTCTCCTACAGATTCTCCTTTCCCAGAACTCATGCCTGCTATAACCCATGGCTCTTTGGTCTTCTGGCTGGCTTGTCAATGGTTCTAGCCCAGCCCTTGGATATCTCAGGTCAGCATAACCACAAGACCCAAAGAACATGCTAGGAAGAGAGTTAAGCATGGATTTTATTGGGACTTATGAACAGAAGAAGATCTTTCCTGGTGGCAGCCATCTGGAAAATGCAAGTCAGTGCTCTCCAAAAGAGTAGAGAGTGCAAATGGCTGTTTATAAGGGTTTAGAATAAAGACATTCCATAGGGTGTGAGAACAGAGTTTCAGCGGGGTCTCATGACACAGGATTCTCGAAGTTTGTTATCAACAGTGATCAAAGGAGTGGTGTTTTAATGCTTTCTTTATGACTATCTGTACATTTCTTCCCCTCTCCCCATGAGGATGTCTTCTGTCCCAATAATTGTAGGCAGCTGCATGCAATAACTTATTTTCAATATAGAGTAGAGGCCTGGGCCCTGGGTCTCTATATACAGTGAAATTTCTTAGTGTGAGAAACCTGAATTAAAGTCACAGATCTATGTATTCTTAGCTTTGTGACCTTGGGTGGCTTTCTTAATATCTCTGATTCATGAGATTCTTAGTTTTTCATCTTAAACATCACTACCATACTCTGTTTTTCTTCACAGCAGAGTGCTATCAGCATTTTGTTACCAGACAGCTAATAATAGGGGTTAGCAGTTTGGGTAGAAGGGTTAGATACTTATGTGATGAGATTTGCAACAAAATAGATCCTATATTCCGCAGTGTTATATGGTGTGCTGGTTTGAAAGGATTTATGTACCCTAGAAAAGCAATGATTTAATCCTCATCAATCATGTGGATGCAATGTTTTCTTCTCATTCCTGTTCAGTACTATAGGTTAGAAACTTGATTAGGTTATCTCCATGGAGATGTGACTCAATCAATTGTGGGTATTAAACTTGAGTAGATGGAGACATGTCTCCACCCACTCTATGTGGGTCTGGATTAGTTTATTGGAACCCTTTAAAAGGAGAACTATTTTGGAGAAGCTTCAGAATGCTGCAGAACCATGAAACAGAGTCCATTAGCCAGCGACCTTTGGAGCTGAAGAAGGTAAATGCCCTCAGAGGAGCTTCATGATAAAAGAATCTGGAAAAGAATGCTAGCAGACTTCCCCACATGTCCTTACAGCTGAGAGAGAAACACTGAGTGCCATCGGCCTTTTGGAACCAAGGTTTCTTTTCCTGGATGCCTTAGACTGGACATTTCTATAGACTTGTTTTAATTTGGACAATTTTGCAGCCTTAGAACTGTAAACAAGCAACTTATTAAATTCCCCTTTTAAAAAGCCATTCTATTTCTGATATATTGCATTCCAGTAGCTAGTAAACTAGAACATATAGGAACACAGTTTTTCCTTTCAAATTTTCGTGAAGTCCCTGCTAGAGAAATTTCTCTGGCCTCTTTCCTACTTCACCCTTTTTACTTCTTATTATGGATAAGGATTGTATAACTTGATTGGTGAGTGACAGCCATTTATTATTCCTTTCTGATTATGTATGGTTGATTTATTAAAGGTTGCAAGATTAACTCCTTGATTCCAGAGAGAATGTGGAAGTTACTCTCATCTCTCCACAGAAACTTTGAAAACATGAGAAAAACATTTTAAAATCAAGAATCTGAAAAATTGTCTGAGATTAATGGAAATTGAAACAATGCTAAATAAAAAAAGAAAAGGTAACATAAACATGGTAGAAGAACTTTGCAGCATCTAACACCTTACCCCTCCCACACTCATAAGCTCAGCAGGAATCTTGAAAATGAGAACATGTGTTTCTGATGTGGGTCTCTAGTTTAGGAGGGAGAAAGTGCAACTTGATCAAAAGAAATTGTGATTTTCTGTTTTGAGCTACCTGAGGCCTCTTGGAAGAACTGATGCAAGGTGGTTTTCTTTTATTCACATAAGCCAGAACTATATCAGGGATAAGAGAAGCTATGGGGAGAATATTTCTCAAAAGCATTGAAAGGCAAATGAACAAGGTTCTGTCACATTGTCACATGAAGCAAAAGAATATAGTTAGAAGAAACAAAATATATGCCAAAAGCATGAGAGAATAAGCTGGGGAGAGATATACTTTGTGGAAGAAGGACTTTGAAAAGCTCTCCTATATATTGTGAATCTAGGGGGAAAAAGGACCTGAGAAGTCACTAAGAATTCACCATGTTCTGATCTTTAAGCTTAACACAAATAGTAAGTGAAAGCTGAGTTATAAAAAGTCTGGACAAGCACTGAAGAAGCATTTAAAAAACAGTGCAAAGAACAGTGAATATGCTTTTCTTCTACCTCATTCTTTGTTGGTGGTGGTGGTGGTTCCAGGAATTTAAGGAAATCCTTGTCAAGCGACTAGGTAACTACAAACAAAATGAAAAGAGACATTAGCAGCCAGACATGCAAAAGAAAACAGTGTTTCCAAGAAAAAGTTGTAAAAATTCACTAACAAACAGATTCAACCCAATAGAAGCCACATAAAAAAAACAGAGAAGGGGTAAGAATCTGATTTCAAGAGTTACCACATTATAATATTCAAAATACCCATTAAAAAAACCTATAAGGCATGCAAAGAAACAAGAAAAAATATGGCTAATTCGTAGGAAAGAATGAACAAAAACAGAATTTGATAAAACAAAGACAATGCACTTACTAGACAAAGAAATTTTGTCAACTACCTCAAATATGCTGAAAGACCTAGAATAAATCATGTTCAGAGACCTAAAGGAAATCAAAAGAATGTTATTTCAACAATTTCACAATATCAACAAAGAGTTGAAACTTATAAAAAAACTAATAGAGTTCTGGAGCTGAAAAGTGTAATAAAAAATGAAAATTCCATATAGGGGATCAACAACTAATTAGAGTAGGAAGAAGAAAGTGTCAGTTAACAATGTTTGCAGTCTGAGGAACAGAAAGAAAAAAGAACGTAGAAGAAAGAACAGAGACTGAGGAGACTATGCGAAACAGTGTACCAACAAATGCATCACAGAAATCTCAGAAGGAGATGAGAAAAGTGCAAAAAATATTGAAAGAAATAATTTTTGAAAACTTCCCAAATCTGATCAACATTCACATCCAAGAAGCTCAATGAACACCAAGTAAGATAAATGTAAAGGGATTCACATGGAGACAAATTCTAGATAAATCATCAAAATCCAAACTAAACAATAATATATTTGAAGTATTAAATGCAATCCCTATGGTAAACAAAATAAAATATCTAAAATATTTATGCAAAAAGAAATAAGTGATTTAAAATGGCTCACTACAAAAGAAATCAAAACAAAAAAAGGCAGTAATGGAGGAAAGGAGGGCTAAAAAAGGTATGACAGATGCAAAAAAAAGATAAAATTAGCAAATGTCAGAAGTAAGTGTGCCTTATCAGTGATTATCTCAAATAGAGGGTGAAAGTATAGTTCAGTGGAAGAATTCTTGCCTGCCACGAGGGAGACCCAGGTACAATTCCCAGCCCATGCACTCCGCCCAAAATAATACTTCAACAAATGATGCTGCAATAATGGGATAGTCACATAGTAAAAGAACGAAATGTGACTCCCACCATACAGCATACAAAAAAATTAAGTGGGTTGGCAGGGGCAAGACGGTGGCATAGTGAGGCATAGAATTTAGTTTGTCCTTCAGAGCAGCTAGTAAATATCCAAGAATGGCACCCAAAAAGTGCAGGGGGAACAATAGTGACCAGACACACAGTACACATCGGTCTGAATGAGGTGGAATGGCTGAGATTCCACACAGAACTTCAAGTCTCCCTAGCTTTAGAGGTTGGTGCCCCACTCCCGTGGGCACAGCAGACTGGTTCCAAGAGGAAGAAAGAAACAAACTTGACCAGCAGCAAGGGTTTAGTTCAACCAAGACCCAACTGTGGAATTAATTAACAAATTCTTACTAGTGAAAATAGACATCTAGCACAGATAAACATGGATATAGCACTAAAGGAACTAGGAGATTTTGTCCCAGCAGAGAGGGGGTGAGGCTGACAGAAATAAATAGCAAAACTGGACACATTTTGAGTTGGAAAGCACAAAATGTTGGAAAAGGGCTGGATGCCAAGAAGATGGGGTACTTAGAGCCTGGAGATACATAGAGCCACGTACAACTTCAGCTCTTCATTAAGAAACCTGAGGAGTAAGGGTCAGGCTCTGAAAAGATATTTCTTCTTTTATTAACTCCATAAACAGTTCATTAGATAGAATTGGGAGCACTCTCAGGCTCCAGCATTGCCACAGGTAGGGGCACAATTAAGATTGTCTGAAAGACAAAGTAAGTAGTAAGGTGGAAGGAGTTAATTCTCTAAAGGGTGTATCTTGCCCAAGAAAAGGGGGGGGCAGGGCCCAAATCATGTGAAATCCACCTTCAAGGAATTTAGGCCCCACGGACTGGAAAACAGAAGCAATTTAATCCATTATATTACCTCTCTGTTTCAGCTTCTCCCATGGCAGGGAGAATCTGCTGAAATTAAAGGCACCACATCACTTTAAGCTGGTGGGAAACCTCAGACAGACAAGAACCACATGATAGGCAGATTAAGTAAAGCAAAGAGTCTAGAGGCTTTGTGCGAAAGGTTGACAATGTACTGGGCCCCACACTCAGGGAAAATTGATCCTGGCTATTCTTTCCTCCCACAGTCGTGGGCCTGTCTGGTATGGGAAAAATGGACTGGGGTCTATAATCTCTCAGGATACCCTCTTCAAGAAAATAAAGTTTCCATATATACAGGGCAAGAAACAGAAAAACCAGAACTGAAAAATTCTGGGTTAAACAGAAAATGTATGCCAGTAGTCTAGAATACATTGAACTGAATGTCAAAGTAAAGATAGAACACAATGCCATCCACCAAGAAAACCCTAGGGAAAAAAGGTGAAAACAACATTCAGAATAAACTAATTAAGGAAATCAAATGCTTAGATGCCAGCAAAAAATGTGTCATACTACAAAAATCAAAGATATGGCCCAGGCAAGTAAACAAACCAACACTTCAAATGAGATACAGGTGTTCAAACAATTAATTCTGGATGTTCAAACAGACAAGGAAAACGTCATCAAAAATCCAATCAATTAGTTTAGAGAGGATATAAAGAAGACATTGGGCAAACAAAAGAAGTAATCAAAAGCTTGAAAAAACAAATCACAAAACCTTGGGAATAATTGGCACAATAAAAGAGATGAAAAAACAATGGAAACCTACAATAGTACATTTGAAGAGGTAGAAGAAAGGATTAGTGAACTAGAGTATTGAACATCAGAAATCCAACACCCCAAAACAAAATATACGAAAGAGAACAGAAAAATATGAACAGGGTAGCAAGGAATAGAATGGCAAAATGAAGTACATGAATAGTATTATGGGTGTCCCAGAAGGAGAAAAAAAGGGAAAAGGAGGAGAAAGATTAATGGCAGAAATAATAACTGAAAATTTCTCATGTCTTATGAAAGACATAAAATAACAGATCTAAGAAATGCAGCATACTACAAACAGAATAGATCCAAATAGACATACTTCAAGACAATTACTAATCAGATTACCAAACATCAAATATCAAACGGAAATTTTGAAAGCAGTAAGAAAAAGGGAAATCATCACATATAAGGGAGGCTCAATAAGACTGTGTGGAATTCTCAGCAGACACAATGGAGAAAAGAATGTAGTGGTATGATATATTTAAGGGTTTAAAATATGAAACTCCCAACCAAGAATTTTATACCCAGCAAAATTGCCCTTCAAAAAGGAGAAGGAGATTAAAATATTTTCAGACAAGCAATATTTGAGAGAATAGGTGACAAAGAGACCAACTCTGCAAGAAATATTAAAGGGAGCACTACAGGCCAATAGGAAAAAGCAGGAGGGAGTGGTCTGTTGAAGAGTATAGAAATGAATATTTTCCCTAAAGGTAAAAAGCAAAAAAAAAAATAAAAAGATATGACATATAAAATCTGAAAGACAAAATGGTAGAAGAAAGTACTGCCTTTACAGTAATAACATTAAATGTTACTGTAATAAACTCCCCCAGTCAAAAGCCATAGACTGGCAGAATAGATTAAAAAACAGAACCCAACTCTATGCTGTCCACTGGAGACTCATTTTAGACCCAAGGACAAAAATACGTTGAAAGTGAAAGGTTGGGAAAAGATATTTCATGCAACAACAATCAGAAAATAGCAGCAGTTACTGTACTAATATATGACTATACTTTAGATGTAAAACTAGTGAAAAAGACAAAGAAGGACACTATGTATTAATAAAAGGAACAATTTAATGAGAAGGTATAACAATCATAAATGTTTATGCACTGATCCAGAGTGCTCTAAAGTACATGAGGAAAACACTGACAACACTGAAGGGAAGAGTAGACACCTCTACCATAAAAGTTGGAGACTTCAATTCTCTGCTCATATCAATGGATTGAACATCTGGGCAGAGGATCAACAAGGAAACAGAGATTTTGAATAATACAATAAAGGAAGTAGAAGTAAGATATTTACAGAACATTACACACCAAAAAAACAGAATACACATATTTCTCAAGTGTTCATAGATCATTCTCAAGGCTAGACCATATGCTGGGAAAAAAACAAGTTTCAATACATTTAATCAAATTGAAATCATGCAAACACTTTTTTTTTTTTAATTTGCATATGGGCAGGAGGCACCAGGGATCGAACTCCAGACCTCCAGCATGGCAGGTCGGAGCTCTGCCTGCTGAGCCATGGCAGCCGCCCATGCAAACACTTTCTTGGATCATTATGGAAAGAAATTGGAAATCAATAACAGACAGAAGGCCAGAAAATTAGCAAATATATGAAGACTAAACAACACATTCTTAAACAAGTGGGTCAATGATGAAATTACAAGTGAAATCAGTAAATATCTTGAGACAAATGAAAATGAAAACACTACTGTCATGGTCAGGTTCATGTGTCAATTTGGCCAGGTGGTGGTACCTGTTTGTCTGGTTGGGCAAGGGCTGGCCTGTCTGTTGCTATGAGGACATTTCATAGAATTAAATCATGATTATATCAGCTGCATCTACAGCATTTGTAATCAGCCAAGGGGAGAGTCTTCTGCAATGAGTGATGATTAATCTAATCACTGGAAGGCTTTTAAGGAAGATTCAGGAGAGACAGTCTCTCTTCCTGTTTCAGCTGGTGAGCCTCTCCTGTGGAGTTCATCCAGACACTCATCAGAGTCATCAGCTTCACAGCCTGCCATATGGATTTTGGACTCTATATTCCCACAGTTACATGAGACACTCTTAAAAAAATTTTATCTACAGATATTTCCTGCTGATTCTGTTTCTTTTGAGAACACTAACTAATACAACTACATACCAGAATTTATGGGATGTAGAAAAGCAGTGCTGAGAGGGAAATTCATTGCCTTAAATGCCTTATATTAAAATATACAATATATTATATATTAATATATTATATAAATGCCTTATATTAAAAAAGAGGGTGCTTGCCCATGCAAAAATAAATAAATAAATAAAAGAAGAAGGTAACTGGGAGAAAAATGAGAGGTCCTCACCATGTTATCTGTGAATCCTGCATACACTTGATTGCATCTAGGTATCTTGATTAAAATCCATTGATATAAACACTAGAAACCTGGATGGTGTTAAAACAAAAATCAGGTTCTATGAGGAATGATTCAAGGAACTGTCCATCTTTAGTCTGAAGAAGAGAATATTCAGAATATGTATATGTGCTGCCAAAGTGAGCTCTGACCCGTATTTTAAAGTTGCAGAGAATTTGGCCAAATTGAGTATGTCCATTGAACGAAAGCTAGAATTTAAAGGTGATGACCTGGGATAAATAGCTGAGGAAATATCCAAACCAAATGTGGAAAATGCAGCACAACTTCTCCTTGCAGCATGTAGTAAAATGCAGCAGGAAAGAGATAAGCTGTGAACTGAACTCTTGGGTACAAAAAAACAGAAATTGATAATCTGGAAAGTTCTGGATTTTCAGAAACTAAGACCGTAGTGAATACGGTCCCACATGAGGATTAAACCAAACATGGAAACAGCCATCACAGGACAGGTGAGGAATGAAGATGGAGTTATCCAGAAAGGATTTGTGAAAAAATACTATTGTCTGATGGTTATGATCCCTGCAGACTGCATAGAAAACTGACAAGGGTGTTGTGGGATCTGTATAAATGGAACCACTGTAGGTCCAGCCTAAAGGGATAGAAAAGTGACAAATTGATGGAAAAATGACTTCAGAGTCAGAATCATAGAGGCTAAGGTCTGGAAGCAGGAAATCTCAGGCCAGCAGAGCACACCCATCCATACATACGGAGAGGGTGAGTTGGCTCTTGCAGCAGAGGACAGGCCTTCTGTTTCATTGTTGAGGAAGAGTTTCAGTGCTCCAGGCTTCAGAGAACCTGGAGCACATAAACCAGAGATTGGAGGGACCCTGGTGATTGCCCAATTGTGCTAAGGATGTTGAGTAGCATGCCTTGGAGGTGGCAGAGAGCCCAGTTGCTGCCCCAAACTTTTGAGAGGGTGGATCTGACTAAAAAGGATGTCTTCTAATGATATCTAATGTTGCAACACTCACCCCAGCATTTGAAGTGAGTAGAGCTGCTATGTAAGCCCTTGGAAAGGATGGGACTACTTCTTTCTAAAGCCCCAAGGATAAATGATTCTCAGACCTTGAAATCCAATGGAGCTCACCCTTCAATTTGTGAAACTGTTTGGGTCCAGTGACTCCTGTGTCTCTTAATATTTCTCATATGGAAATGAAAACATGTATCCCATGACTGGCCCTCCTTTGTATATTAGAAGCAGGTAAATTGTTTTGAAATTCACAGGACCACAGCCAGAAGAGAATTTTGCTTTAGAACAGACTATGCCTGTAACTGGCCTTGTATTGCATTTGTATTGTTACTGAAATGGTTTAGGCTTTTGTGATATTGTAGTGGAATCAACATGTTTTGTATATGGAAAGAACATGTCTTTTGGGGTTCAGAGGGTAGACTGCTGGTTTGAAAATATTATGTACACCAGAAAATCCATGTTTTCTTAATCTTCATTCAATATTGTTTAGGGTGGAACAGTTTGCTTGGATTGTTTCCATGGAGATATAATCCACTCAGTTCTATGGAGATATAATCCACTCAGTTGTGGGCATGACTGATTAGATGGAGTTGTGACACCACCCGCTTAAGTAGTGCCTTGATTAGTTTACTGGATTCCTTTAAAAGAGGAACTATTTTGGAGAGAGTTCAGAGCCCACAGAGCCAACACAAGACCAGAAGATTGGAGATGCAGAAAGTAAATGCCTGAAGAAGCTGTTTGAAACCAGAAGACAAAGGTCTGAATAGATCCCAGCTGCTTGCCTTCCCAGCTGACAGAAGTGTTCTGGATCCATCAGCATTTCCTGAGTCAAGGTATCTTTTTCTGGATGACTCAATGAATTTTTTTTAGCCTTAAAATTTTTATAGCCTTAAAACTGTGAACTTGCAACTTAATATATTCCCTTTTACAAAGCTATTCCATTTCTGGCATATTGCATTTATAGCAGCCTTAAAAACCCAATACAATACCAGATACCAGACAGAATGTCAATAACCTGAGTAATAACCAACAAGTATGTCAAAGTTTAAAAATCTTTGACCTATAGGAATTCTTCTATGCATAATATTTTAAATCTCCAAAGTCAAAAATTTCCTTCATTCTAAAGAGATTACAGAGTTGACTCTAAGATTACTTATTGTGTAAAAGAATGTACCCTTAAAAAGGAAAGTTTTTCAGGAGCCATTGCATTAGGATAGAGTCCTTGATTATAAAGAGGCATAAAAATGCAGGAAAAAAATTAAGAATTAACCATTCACTTGGAAGAACTAGAGATAAAACAGCAAACTAACCTCAAAGCAAACAAAAGGAATGAATTAAAGAAGCTTAAATCAGAAATAAATAGAATTGAAAATATGAAAAAAATTGAGAAAATCAACAAAACCACAAGTTGGATCTTTTAGAAAATCCATAAAATTGATGTATCCTTAGCTAGAATGTCACAAAAAAAATGGAAGAGGAGACATAACCACTGACCCCACAGGGCTAAAGGAGGTAATGAGAGAATACTATGAGCAGCTATATGGTAATAAACTAGACAATGCAGATGAAGTGGACACCTTTCTAGAAAAGCATGAAAAACCAACATTGATTCAAGAAGAAAGAGACAACATCAACAAACCAATCACAAGTAAAGAGATTGAATCAGGCATCAAGAAGCTCCCCAAAAAGTAAAGTCAGGACCAGATGGCTTCAAAGGTGAATTCTACAAGGTATTCAAGAAAGAATATAGTATTAATATGTTCATAATCTTCAAAAAATTGAAAAGGCAGGAAAGCTGCCTAACTCATTAGATAAAGCCAACATCACACTAATACCAAAATCAGAGAAAGATACTACAAGAAAATAAAATTATAGACCAATCTCTTTAATAAATGAATGCAGATGCAAAAGTCCTCAATAAAATACTTGCAAATTGAATCCAGCAGCACATTAAAAGAATTATGCACCATGACCAAGTGGGATTTATTCCAGGTATGCAAGGCTGATTCAACATAAGAATATCAACAAATAAAAGTGAAAAAACATATGACCACCTCAATTGATGCAGAAAAGACATTTGACAAACTTCGACATCCTTTCTTGATGAAAACATTTCAAAGGATAGGAATAGAAGGGAACTTCCTTAACATGATAACGGGAATAATTGAAAAACTCACAACTAACACAACCTCAATGGGGAAAGACTGAAAGTCTTCCCTCTAAGATCAGGAACAAGAAAAGAATGCCCACTGTCAGAATTGTTATTTAACATTGTGCTGGAAGTTCTAGCCAGAGTAGTTAGACAAGAAAAGGAAATACAAGGCATCAAAATTGGAAAGGAAGAAGTAAAACTCTCACTGTTTGCAGATGACATGATATTATGTAAAAAATCCTGAAAAATCTACAGCAAAGATATGAGAGCTAATAAATGAGTACAGCAAAGTGGCAGGGTACAAGATCAACACCCCAAAACCAGTAGTGTTTCTATACACTTGTGATGAGCAATTTGAGGAGGAAATCAAGAAAAAATTCCATTTACAGTAGCAACCAAATGAATAAAATATTTAGGAATACATTTACCTAAAGATGCAAAAAACCTATACACAGAAAACTATAAGAAATTGCTAAAAGAAATCAGGGAAGACCTAAATAAATGGAGGGGTACACCATGTTCATGGATTGGGAGACAAAATATAGTTAAGATGTCAAGTCTACCCAAATTGATTTATAGATTCAATGCAATACTAATTAAAAACCCAGCAACTTACTTTACAGAAATAGAGATACCCATAATCAAACTTATTTGTATGGATGATGTGCACCAAATACTTAAAAATACCTTGACAAAGAAAAATTAAGTGAGAAACTCATACTACCACACTTGAAAGAATATTACAAAGCTACAGTTGTCAAAACAGCATGGTGCTGGCATAAAGATAGATATACTAATCAATAGAATTGAATTGAGTGTTCAGAATTAGACCCTCTCATCTACGGACAATTGATCTTTGATTAGGCAGTTGAGCCAACCCATCTGGGACAGAGCAGTCTCTTCAATAAATGATGCTTGGAGAACTAAATATTCATAAAGAAAAGAATGAAAGAATATCCATATCACATATCCAATGCAAAAGTTAATTCAAAGTTGATCAAAGACATCTACATTAGAGCTAAGGCCATAAAACTTTTAGAAGAAAATATAGAGAAATGTCTTATGAATCTTGTATTAGGAGGCAGTTTCCTAGACCTTATCCCCAAAGTATGAGCAATGAAAAAATAAATAGGTAAATGGGATCTCATCAAAATTATACACTTTTGTGCATCAAAGAACTTTTCCAGAAAGGTAAAAAGACAGCCTACACAATGGGAAACAATATTTGGAAACCACATACCAGATAAGGGTTTAGTATCCAGAATATATAAAGAGATTCTTCAACTCAACAACGAAAAGACACATAACCCAATTATAAAATGGGTAAAAGACATGAATATTTCTCAGAAAAGGAAATACAAATGCTAAAAGACAAATGAAAAGATGATCAACTTTATTGGCTATTAGGGAAATGTGAATCAAAACCCCAATGGGATATCATCTAATACCTACTAGAATGACTATTATCAAAAAACACCAAATGACAAGTGCTGGAGAGGATGTGGAGAAAGAGGCTCACTTATCTACTGTTGGTGGGAATGCAAAATGATATAACTGCTCTGGAAGGCAGCTTGTTGTTTCTCAGGAAGCTGAGTAGAGAGTTCCTATATGATCCAGCCATCCCATTACTAGGTATATATTCTGAGGAACTGAAGTAAGGACACAAATGGACATTTGCACACTGATATTTATAGCAGCACTTTTTATGATTGCCAAGAAATGTAAACAGCCCAAATGTCCATTCACAGAGGAGTGACTAAACAAACTGTTGTCTATACATACAGTGGAATATTATGCAGGTGTAAGACAGAATAAAATCATAAACCATGTAATAATGTGGATGAAACTTGAGGAAATTTTGCCGAGTGAATTTTCCAGAATCTAAAGGACAAATACTTCATGGCCTCACTCACTAATATCTCAAAGTTAATGAGTGAACTTTGAGGATTGAAATTAGGAACACAGTTATCAGGAGATAGAAATCGGGTAGAGATGGGACATTTAGTGATGAAGGAATACAGAATATGCAAAAGGCCTGCTTGTAAACATTCAGAAATGGATAGCACAATATTACCTGATTGTAATACAATAATATAAGTACACTGTATGAAACTGAATGCATGAATAAGGACAAGAGATGGGGGCACATGTGAAAACAGAAGGAAAGATAGAGGTAAAGACAGAGATGGTATATGTTAGGAATGCCTAGAATGGACAATCATGGTGATTAAGTGTACAAATATAAAAAGATATTTTTCATGAAGGAGAACAAATGAATGTCACATTGCATGGTGTTGAAAATGGATGGTATACAAGAAAACATGCAATCAATGCAAACTTGGGTCTATAGTCAACAGTAGCATTGTAATATGCTTTCACTGAATGTCACAAAGGCAGTATGCCAAAACTAAATGTTAACGGGGTCATGGGGGAAGGGTGTGGATTCTCCATGAAAAAAAGGAAATGTCTTCGCACAGATTATGGTGGTGAAGGCATGTCTAGTTAGGTTGGATTGTATAATGTGTGAATGAAACTGTTTAAAAATGAACAGAGAGTAAGAAGTTCCAGAGAAAATATGGAGAAAGAGATATCCCTATTCACCTGTTGTTTGGGAAGTTGAGAAGTTCAGCCCCTTGGATGGCAGTGTGGTGGTTCCACATGAAGCTAAGGCTGGTGTTTCCATATGATCTTGAAACCTCTGTGCTCAATATATGCCTGGAGGAACTGAGTGTGGGGGGCAGGAATGCACATTTGAACACTGGCACATTTGAACACTGAGAATTGGAACAGGGAACTGTGGTGTATACATACAACATTCTACTGAACAGCCACAAAAAGGAATGGAATTGTCAAGCATACACACTAATTGAATGAATCTTAAGGAATGTATGTTGCATGAAATGTCAGAAACATAAAGACAAATATTACCATACCTCATTCATATGGAATAACTATAATATAAAAACTTGGTGAACTGAAGTTGAGAGCATAGGATATCAGGGCATAAGATATCAGGTTGGGGCCTATTGTAAAGAGTCCTGGATTGTAAGCTCTTAAAGGAATCACATATATTCAGGAGTTGTATCTGTTATTTCTAAATTCTGAGATACTGAGATGTTTGTATATAACCTGGTTCTTCCCAGAAACTTCAGGTATTTATGTGACACCTGGGGTTCAGAGTTAGATCTCTGAAGCTATGAAAGTTATAACTACCCCATACAGGAACTTTTTTAAAAGTTGAAAAAGGGGGCAGGCCACGGTGGCTCAGCAAGCAAGAATGCTTGCCTGCCATGCCAGAGGACCCAGGTTTGATTCCTGGTGCCCACCCATGTAAAAAAAAAGTTGAAAAGGGGATCAGACTTTGACTAGAGTTATTAATTAAGCTGATCTGGGTAGGACTGAGGTAGATCAGAATACAGGGTAAAAGATATCATCCATATTTTAAAATTTCAACTTCTGTGTGAGACCAAAGGGAGAGATATATATTTGATACAAAATTTATATTTTTGGTAGAGCATTACCTAATTTAACTTGTACTGACAGTTTAGTTGAACACTGTAAGTGCATGGAAACTTGGATAGTGTGTGAGATCTTGTTGGTTGTCCAGGCTAGTGTGATGCCCAGATATATCCCAGAGTAATTTGTTCAGTGAATAAAAAACTATTTTCACTGTCCCCTTGGGGGGCTGAGGAGAAGGGAGGAAATATTCAACTTTTCCATTTCTGAATTCCTGATATTCTTGCAAGTAGTGGTGACAAACAATTCAATAGGCTGAGCCTTCGATCTTGGGGTTTGCCTCTAAAAATATTATACTTGCAAAGGATAAGTTAAGCCTACTTATTATGCCTAAGAGTCATCCACAGACAACCTCTTTTGTTGCTCAGATTTGACTTCTCTCTCTAAGCTAGCTTGGCATATGAATTCACTGTCCTCCCGCTCTACATGGGACATGACTCACAGGGGTATAAGTCTCCATGATAATGCAAGACAGAACTCCTGGGTTGAGACATGACCAAGCATCATGGGAATGAGAAAGGCTTCTTGACCAAAAGGGGGAGGATAGAAATGAGAAAATAAAATTTCAGCAGCTGAGAGATTTCAGAGTCGAGAGGTTAATCTGGAGGTTTTTCTTATGCATTATATAGATGTCCCTTTTTAGTTTATGGTGCATTGGAGTGGCTGGAGGGAAGTACCTGAAACTGTTGAGCTGTGTTCCAGTAGCCTTGATTCTTAAAGATGAGTGTATAAAAATAGAATTTCTACAATGTGACTGCGTGATTGTGAAGCCCTTTTGTCTGATGCTCCTTTTATCTAGTGTATGGACAGATGAATGAAAAATATAATACATAAATAAATAATAGGGGGATAAGGGCTAAAATAAATTGTGTAGGTTGAAATACTAGTGGTCAATTAGAAGGAGGGTTAAGCACTACGGGACATATGTGTTTCTTCTTTTATCTTTTATTTCTTTTTCTGGAGTGATGCAAATGTTCTAAAAATGATCATGGTGATGATTACACAACTATGTGATGATATTGTGAGCCATTGATTATACACCATGTATGGGCTGTATGTGTGTGAAGATTTACCAATTAAAATATTTTTAAAATGAGTGGATTGAGATGGCAAGGTGGCACTGACCTTTGTGGGTGGCCCGGTTGATGGTGGGTGCCCCAAAAGAGTGTTCTCCTTAACCTGGGGACCCTAACCACTAGAGAATAGCTTTGGTTGGGCCAGTTGTATTGCGGGAGCAGAACCAGGTGTCTGAGAGAGAGCTGGGCCCCATGGTGTCACCACAATTACCATCCCTTCTGGGGCTCCTGTTCCTCCTTCAGGAGGAGCTGCTTTACCACTGGCAGGCTACCAAGGAATCAATTAAGATGAACTTTGCCTTCCTTTTCAATTTGGAGCTCCTCAAAAATGTGCACTTCCTGTTGGGCAAGGTCCATGGTGCCACCACCACCAGGGCCCCACAGTTCCTCCATGCCCATCATTTCATGCTGGCAGTGGACAACTTGGTCTTCAATGAGATGTTCAATGGTGCCACTACACCCACCAAGATTGAGTTACCAAATGTGGAACCCACAGCCTTCCTGGTGCTGTTAAGATTTCTCTATTCAGATGAAGTACAAAATGATCCAGAAACAGTTATGGCCACACTTTATACTGCTAAGAAATATGCACTCCCAGCCTTGTAATCAAGTGTGGAATTTCTTACCAAATGTCTTAGGGCAAATAATGCCTTTATGCTTCTTACTCAGGCTTAATTATTTGATGAACCTCAGCTTAATAGTCTTTGTCTAGACATGATAGGTAAAAGCACAATGGATGCACTAAGTGCAGAAGGATTTACTGATATTTATATAGACATACTCTGTGCCATCCTAGAGACAGTCACACTTAGTATTCGAGAAAGTTGACTTTTTCGAGGAGTATGCTGGACAGAAGCAGAATGTCAGAGATGATAGTTGCCTGTGGCTTTTGGAAACAAACAGAAAGTTCTAGGAAAAGCACTTTCCTTAATTCTGTTCCCACTGATGACAATTAAAGTGTTTGCAGCAGGTCCTGCTTAATCTGGAACTTTGTCCGATCATGAAGTGGTAAATCTCTTTATTTAACTGTTAACCCTACACACTGAGTTCATTATCTTGACTGACCAAGATGCTGCCTCAGAGGAAAGAAATACAGAATCAATAAATTCCAGCAAGTAGAGATCCATTGGGGTTACAATGGAACAAATGACCAAATTAATAGAATTGTTATAGTCAGATTTGACTTATATGGATCTATTCATGGTCCCATGGATTACCAAGTGAATATACAGATCATAGAATATGGAAAAAAAAACTTGGGGACAAAATTATCTTGGATCTAGTAATGATGGGCCCTTTATCACATTCAAGGTCATGTTCAAATAACCAATAGAAATCCTCCCCAATATGTGATCCACAGCTTGTACAATACTTAAAGGTCCATATTCTGACTATGGCACAAAAGAATTGAAGAAAGTAGTGCATGAAACACCTACTGCTAGTAAGGCCATTTTTTTCTTTTTTAGTTACCCTGACAATAATAATGGTACCTCACTAGAAGATGGGCAAATACCAGAAATAAAATTTTATACATAATTTAGTATCATGATACGTCTTGGCTAAATAGAAACATAAGTTCTAGTCTCAAAGACATAAATAACTGGTCACAAAAAATAGTTTGAGGGCTGGCCACAGTGGCTCAGCAGGCAAAGTTCTCACCAGCCATGCCGGAGACCCAGGTTCAATTCCTGGTGCCTGCCCATGCAAAAAAAGATGTTTGAGTGTTATGAATATTTATCACTTTAAGAAACATTTTAGTCTCATAGAGAAAATGAAAAATGATGATTTACTCTGCATGACTTAAAGCCTGGGCTGACATGAAAACTGAGTTTATTTTTTTTAAAAAAAAACAGCTATTTCAACTTGTATAATTTTATAGATCATCTGATTTATGATCTTTCGATAATTTCATAATTAAAAGAATCACATTGTATATAACTGTTTTGTTTTAACTGTTTTGAAGGTTGGATGAGGTTAGATGGGTTAATATTTCTACAGAATTCATATGAACTCAAATAACTAATGTCAGAGAATTAAGAAAACTGACTCTTTATATTTGAAGTTTGGAAATATTGAACAACTGTAAAGAAATAATCTGGTTGTTAGTGTATGAAATAGTGCTAATAATAGAGCTTATATATATCCAAGTAAATTTTCAATGCATTTACACAAAATGATATTTTGTAATAGTAGAGTAATATCTTACACAGTACAGTTTTAAACCACAAATGGAGTTTGTATAAATTCACAATAATGTGAGATAAACAAAGGATCAAATGAATCCTAACACTGGATTCTTTATCACTAAATGACAACATTTAGTTTATCTGCATGGGGCTTGCTTGAGCTAATTCCTGAGATTGAGATATTAGTGATGCTAATGGTGGTAGTGACTATGTAAACAGACATCAGTTCAACCTTGTGGTGATAATCTTACTTAGAAAGAAGCTGAATAAAATACTAACATATTTCTAACTACCACTTTAACATTTTAAAGATATCCAACAGAATTACTTCTGCTGAAAAGTATGGCTTTCAGTCATATACAAGATTCTGTTCAAGAAATAAGATACTTAATGTTTATGGCATCATTGATGTCACTGGAGCAGCTGTGTTAGGAGATAAGAAGTAAATCTGGTAGAATGGCATTTATATACTTTTATATGAACAAATTATTTTACATAAATGAAATAATGTACATTTTTTATTTTGAAACAATTATCTTATGAAAATCTTGTGTCATTAAGGTTAAATATAACTAATAGTTGTGGAATATGTTTAAAACTCAAAATTCTTTTAAATATCTACTTAAAGAGATTTTTTCTAAATAATAGTAATTAAGATATAAATTTTTTCCTCCAAAGTAATATTTCCTTTAACATTATTTCACTTTATTTTCAAGAAAGCAATAAAATATGTGGGTAGCAGTGGTCTCTAGAAACTATTAAAGAAAAAGCACAATTTTCTATATCTGGTACTAGTGACCTCATGGATATAAACCTCAGTTAACTGAAATAGCTATGGAACATGTGATTCTGATTAACTAAAGATTAACCAGAAAATACTCTGTAGAAACCATTATGGAAAATATGTATGCCAATAAGTATGATGTACCGGAGTTAAGTGAACTTTTTTGACATTTGAGACATTTCAAATGCCTCAAATATGTTGTACTGAACAAGAAAGATTATAACCAAATGTAGCCATAAGAAGGTACATGAAACAGACTCTACTGACATTGGGACAGACACTGGAATTTTTAAAAAACAGATATCTATTATCCTGCAAAACCAGCCAATAAACAAAATAAGTGGATTAAAATTTCCAGCCAAAAGGCAAATTGCCAAAAGGCAAATTGACATAGTGGATAAAGAAATTTGATATGACAGTATGCTATTTATGAGAGACTCATATTATATCCAAATAACAAATAGGTTAAAAGTGAAAGTATGGAAGAGTATTCCATGGAAAGCATATCCAAAATGTTGTTGGGGTGCTTATACGAATATCAGACAAAGTAGACTTTAAATTTTAAAATGCTACAAAATATAAACAGGAAAATTATAGATTCAAAAAGGGACAATTCTACAAGGCAATTTCAAACTTATAAACACATATGCACCTAATGACAGGGCCCCGAAATATATGAAGCAAACAGATAAAATGAAAGGGAGAAAGACAATTCTATAATAACTGTTTGAGAGTTCAATGAGCCAATTTCAATAATGGGTAGAATATTTATACATAAGGTCAACAAGGAAATTAAAGACTTGAACAACACTATGAACTGACTAGATCTAACAGACATATATAAAACACTTCCACCACCAACAGCAGAATACACATTCTCATGTCCACATGGATCATTCTCCAGATAGACTATATGATAGGGCACAAAACATGTCTCGATAAATTTTAATATATAGAAATAATGCCCAGTATTGTCTCTGACTAAAATGGAATGAAGACTGAAATAAATAATGAAGGAAAAGTGGAAATTGACAAATATGTTGAAATCAAACAAATCCCTCTTAAACAACCAATGGGTTAAAGAAATAATGAGTGAAGATAGAAAATACTTGGAGATGGACAAAGCAAAATTAAAACATGCCTAAATATATAGGATGCAGTGAACGCAATTCTCACAGGGAAACTAATATATGTAAGTACTATGTTAAAAAAAATAAGTAAAATTTCACATGGTAAACTATCTTCACATAATGAGGACCTAAATAAAGAAGAGAAATGCAATTGTAAGTTAGTCAAAGGAAGGAAATAATTAAGATTAAAGAGGAAATTAAATGAAATATAAAATAGGAAAGTAATTGAGAGAATAAAAAAACCTAAATGTTGGTTCTCTGAAATGATCAATAAAATTGACAGAACTTTAGATATAGTGTCAAAGAAGGAAAGATGCAAGTAAATAAAATCAAAAGCAGAAATGGTGACTTCATGATTTACCTTAAAGAAGTAAAAAAAAAAGATTATGAGAGAATATGATGAAAAATTTTAGAGCAATGAATTAGATAATCTAGATGAGACAGAAAATTTCCTAGAAACACAAAAAGCTACATTGAATAAAGAAGAAACAGGAAATTTCACAAGAACTGTAACAAGTGACAAAATTGAAGAATAACCCAAAAATCTTCCACCAAAGAAAAATCTAGGACCAGTTTGCTTCCATGGTGAATTATATCACATATTTAAAGAAAAAGTAATACCAACCCTTCTCAAACTCTTCCAAAGTTTCAATAAGGAATACTTCATTTTAGGGAGAGGCAGTATTTCATAATTTACTATATGAGGCCAGAATTACCTTGATACCAAAGGCAGTTAAAGACATCACAAGAAAAGAAAAATACAGATTAATTTCCCTTATGAATACAGACTCAAAAGTTTTTAAGAAAATACTAGAAAACAGAATCCAACAGAATATTAAAAGGGTATACACTATGATTCCAGCAATGAAACAGTGCTTCAGAATAAGATGAATCAATGTAACACAACACATTAATAGAATTAAGAAAAAATGATGATCTCAGTTGACAGAAACTGAAGAAAAGACATTTTATGAAATCCAACCCACTTACATGAGAAAAACAATCAGAAAACTCAATACATAAAATAATTTCCTCAACATAATAAAGGGCATCTATAAAAATTCCATACCTATCATAATATTCAATGGTGAAAGACTGAAACTTCCCACCCTAAGATCAGAACAAGAAAATGATGCACATTGTCACTATAGTTATTCAACATTGTACTAGAAGGTCTTCTTAGATCAATCAGGCAAGTGAAAGAAATAAAAGGCCTCCAAATAGGAAAGGAAGAAGTAAAATTATGTCTATTCAATGATGACATTATCCTATGTACAAAAATTTACAAAAACTTCACGAGAAAATTACAAGTTAATAAATGAATTCAGCAATAAGAAGTAAAAGATCAACATAGAGAAATAGTCTGTGTTTCTATACAAGAGTAAAGAACAAGCTAAAAAGGAAATTTAAATATCAATTCCATTCCTAACAGCAACTAGAAGAATAAATTATCTAGGAATGAAGGTGAAAGCTACAAAACATTTCTGAAACAAATTCTAAGGTGGAAATAAATGGCAAGATACCCTATATTCATTTATTGGAAGACATAATATTGTTAAGATCTAATTTTAAATGCCATCCCTCTAAAAATTATAGCAAACTCCTTTTGCAGAAATGGCAAAATCAATACTCAAATTCATATGGAGTTACAAGGGGTACCAAATAGCCAAAACAGTCTTTAAAAGAAAGAGAATGCATAACTCAAGATTGGAAAACTTACTACTAAGCTACAGTAATCAGTGTTATACTCACTTAAGGATAGAAATATATAACAAAGAACTTGGTTTAAAAATAACCCATCTATTTTAGTTTCCTAGGCTCCTCAAAGCAGATAACATGAAATGGGTTGGCATTAAACAATGGGAATTTATTGGCTTATGAAGTTCAGAAAAATGTCCAAAGCAAGGCACCATCAGGAAGATGCTTTCTTTCTCAAGACTGGCTGCTGGTTATCCTGTATCCTTTGCCACATGGCAAGGAACATGGTGGCATTTGACTACCTCTTCTTTCTTTCCCAGAATTCACTGATTACAGCTTCTTACTTCCATAGTTTCTCTCTCTCCCATTCTGTATTCATTCCATTTATAAAGGGCTCCAGTAAGAGGATTAAGATTCATCTTGAATGAGGCAGTTCATATCTTAACTGAAAAGTAGTCTCATCAAAAGATTCTACTTAAAATGGGTCCACACCCACAAGAGTGGATTAGTTTTGAGGAAATTACTATCTGGGGTACATATATTTCCACACTACTGCATTCCACTCTTTGGTCTCCAAGAAGGCATGTTTTTTTTTTCTATGTGCAAAGTATATTGAGTCCATCACAATATCTCCAAGGCCTTAAGATATTTCAGTTACAACGCTAAATAAACTCTCATTTAAATTGGTTGTAGGTGTGGTTTGTCCTGGGGCACAATTTGTCTCTATTGGGTCCATGAGACTGAGAGAACAAGTTATCTGAGTCCAATATACAAAGGAGGGATAGGCATAGGATATACATTCCTTTCCCATAGGGAGAAATTGGAAGGAAAACAGGGATCATGGGTATCAAACAATTCCAAAACCCTGCAGGGCATTACTCCACTAGATTTCAGAGTCTGAGAGTCATCTATGGAATGATATTTTGTCCTCCAGTCCTAACATAGCAGCAGCCCCACCTTTTCCAAGTGATTGTGCAGCAGCCATGTTCTTCCTGAACAATGATGTGAAGACTCCAACCTCTGAGAACACTGGCGTAATGGCCAGACCTAGTTAATTTCTCATTAATGGCAATCATCACATAAAAGAATAAAATAATTTGGATTTGACCTCTTTAAAGCCATGTTACAATGGTACTATGTTACAGCATAGACTAATTGCAATAAATTTTATAGGTAAATGCTGCAAAAAGGAATTGTTCGGGACAACCAAATCATCAGGGAGATATTATTATAGAAAGAAATATGGAAAAAGTAAAACCTATGCATTCTCGAGCTGGGGAACTTGCCACAGAATGGGTCCATGGATCCAATGGACCTATTGTGAGATGGACCTGAGCTAAAATTTCAGCAATCACCTGACCTCCATAAGACACTACTCTGACTGGTGGGCCAGAGTGATATTTTGGGCCTCCTGGAATGAGTGTCACTTCTGAGCCAGTGTCTATTAATCCACAAAATTTCTGATCTTTTCCTTTCCACAATGCACAGTAACCCTGGTAAAAGGCCATAGGTCCCCTTGGGAAGGCTGGGAGGAAAGTTGACAGTGTATATTTTTAGTAGTATAACAGGGTCCTTTCACAAGGGGATCTGGCTTTCCCTTTCTTCAAGGATGTCTGGGTCAGTAAACAGTCTCAAGTCTGGGAATTGATTAGAGAGCCATGACTCTCTGTTCTTGTAATTCAAGGTAGACTTTTGTTCACTTGATCTAAAACCCTTCTGCTTATATAACTGAAACAAGAATTTAGGAGACTACTCATATATTTTAATTCTAGGTACCATGATCTACCAGCCAATGCCATAAGTCTCTGTGAGTCAGATAATTTTGACTACTGCTTTGAGTCTGCTGTCCGTTACAGTTGCCATGTCTAACTTATCTATGGTGATTAACTGTTGCCACATGGCTTCTGCCAACTTGGGATCTGATCATCACCATCCCCATTAGAATCCCAATGGGGATTCTAGCTTTTCTAGTTTAAGGATTCTAGCTCATTGATAGCAGTTCACATGGGTATATCTGACCTATAGAGAAGGGTGACTACAGAGCTCTCCAGGGACCACGGGGTTAGTCTCAAATTTATTCCTCAAAGTTCAGGTAAAAGGCATGTCCTCTGGACATCCCTGGGGTGTATGAGCAGCTTTTCCATGATAAGTCCACTATAACATTCCGATCTCTAAGCCTTTGGATTGCCTCATTTACTCTATATCAGGGAAGTTCTTAGCATTTGAGCTCAGGAAATGTTGGCCACCTTTTGATCTATGTTTCACCCAACCATCCAAACAAATTGTTAATGCCCTATCTAACTCCTTGAAATACAACACTGAATGCAGAATCTCTGCTTAGTGGGCCCACATCAACAAATTCAGTCTGATCCTCTACTATTCCGTCCGCCATTATCCCACACCCTTAATATTTATTCCTATACATAATCTCCTGATTTCTGTCTATATGAATTGGAAAACCATGCAGTTATTTTGGGGTATAGAACACCTCCTCATGGGTCACACTTTGTACTGAAACTTTCAGGGCTCATTGGGAATTTAGTCTAGTTGTAAGTCTTGAATAAAGGAGGGGTAGTCAGGGTGGGTTGTTAAAAGAATTATAAGTGTCTTTCAAGAAAATTACCTCAGGGCATTCCATTACAGTTTCATCTGGTGAAAAAGGATTAATCTCCCCAGACAGAGGAGTGAGGGCTGTTTCCCCAGGTGAGGTGGTCACAGGTTTAATCTCTTTAGGTGGAGGTTGGGTGGCAGACTCCTCAGGGAAGACTAGCATCTGGGAAGCTGGAGATTAAGTGGCTGTTTCCTCAGGATGGGCCATTACAGGTATATATAGCAAAGACTCAGCAGAATCCAGGATTTCCATGGCCCCACTGCCATCATTATCATCTCATATGTTCCCATCCCATGCTTCAGGAGTCCATTCTTTTCCAATCAAAGCCCTTACTTTAATAGCAGACACCCTGCAAAGTTGATAATATAGATTGTGTTATAAATCTTCAACTCATACAATGAGACTCTGGGTCTGATTTTCAGAGATCTCAAGTCTGTCACCACAGGACACAATATTTTCCTTCTGGGCACACATAGAATCTTTTACATCTTTCATACAGCATTTAAGTTGCAAATTTGAAGCCCTAAGCACATCTCTTTTCCATAACTGTATCCCAAATATCTAAGAGCAACCAGACAACATCATTTTGCCTCTTAACTCCACAAACTTCTGTTAAGGTACCAAAACTATCACCCAGAGCCTAGCTTCATGTAAAAGCATGATTAATAGACTCAAATGGTGATATTTTGTTTAACTGTACTGCTAACTCATGCCATGGATAGTCAGTGCATCTTGATTATTGGAGATAGAGTCAGTAGTGCCATTTAATCTAATCAGAGTAGAAAACCAATTGTAAAAACCCATTTTTAAGATTCTGTTTCTTAAGAACTGCTCCAAGTACCAAGCTGTATTAGTGAAGGTTCTCTACAGAAACAAAACCAACAAGATATATCTATATATATATGAGCTTTTACAAAAGTGTCTCACACAACTGTGGGGATGCATGAGACCAAATTCTGTAAGACAGGCCACTAGCTGACAACTCCAATGAAGTTCATTGATGAACTCCCAAGGGGAATCTGGCTGGCTGAAGAGGAAGTGAAATCTCTCTCTTCTCCCATAAAAGCTGTCAACTGATTGGATTAAATCGGACTGATTGGTTTCTCTCATTACAGAAGACTCCCTTAGTTGATCATAGATGTAATCAGCCACAGATGGAATCAACTGATTGATGATTTAATAAACCAGCATTCTGGCTTTCTAACCAACCACAAAATGTCCTTGCAGTAATGGTTAGACCAGTGTTTGCTTGACCAGACAATTGGGAATCATCACCGGCCAAGTTGACACACTAATCTAACCATCACAGAGACAATCTTGCCCTTGGCTTCTTTTTAGGAATTGGCACACAAAATTAAATCTGATTTTTTTTTAGCAAGCAAATATAAACTTAAACTTTTAACCAGGCATATTAATATAAGGACAATTCTCATAGATTATTTTAAAGCATTTTGTTAAATATAAATTTTTATAGATTTATAGATTTCTTGATTGAGAGGTTGCCATGAACTTCCTGCTGTGGGAATAATAATTTACTGAGGGCTCCAAATGTTGCCCGTCTGGATTCACCACCATGTTTATGCTGAAACCACACTTCTTTGGTCTGCTCTCATTCAATGACTGAGCACAGTGGGAATATTAATGCAGGTTCATTCTGGCAAGAGATAGGAATTTTTCGACAGTGACTTTGGCTTGGCTTCTTCCCTTGGGGCATACCAAACCATTCTTGGAAGTGTACTTTATCCTCCTTCCCTTCCTCCTTCCTTTCCTCTCTTATCCCAAAGATGTCACACTTGCAGTGTGGACTAAAATCTCTCCTATTTTCTCCTGCTCACACTCTGTTTTACTTTCTTTGAATTCTCAAGCAAATATCATGAAATGGGTCAGGTTAAACAATGTAAATTTTAAAAATCTCATAGTTTTGAGGTTATGAAAAAGTCCACAGCAAGGCATCATCAAGGTGATGCTTTCTCTCTGTGTTGTGGGGCACACCAAAAGAAAAACCACATAATTCAAAACTGCAAGCCAATTTGGAGTCTTTATTAGCTGCCAGCAACTGCCTCAGAAACTTCCAAGAAGGAAGATTCAGAGAACAGCCCTGAGAGGTTTTCAATGTGTGCTTATAAAGGTTAAAATCATGTTGCGGTTTTGCAGTTGCTAGCAAGCAAGTGTATCATAGAAGCAGAAAAATGCCATTAGCTGTTGCCAAAACACACCCCGTTCTCTCAGTTTCCTAACATTGGTTATTGTTTAACTCTTGGGGACATTCCACCCCAATGTTGTGGGGACTTTCCCTGCTTGGGCCTGATTGATTACTCCTGGCCCTTCACATTCCTCACTGGTTTTATGAGAGAATCAAATAATTGTTTCTTTACTTTGATTATGAATTTGCTGATATTGGGTTCCAAGGACTAATAATTTAACAGTTTGTATTTTCTTTGCATGTATGAGCTTAGACAGTTGATTATACAGGGTTTAAACATTAAGCTTAATGATATGAGAATTAGGGGTCCTGCTATGGTGGACAACAGCGTGGTCAGCCATGGGGACCAGGAAAATAAGTTTCCATATCACTGGCAGGGGTCCCATCCACTGGGCCTCCAAGGTGGCTGGCTGCAGCTTTTTTATTCAGACTAGGTCTCTGGGCTGCACCTGAAATAGATATTTTTAGGGGCAGGATTTGTTGGTCCCAGATGGGCTGCCTTCACCAGTTCCTGAGTTTGCTGGGTGGCAGATTGCAGGACATGTAATGATTTAGAAGAGTATGGTTACTTAATTTAGCTATTTTTTTCTTTTCCCAATTTAGGGATTAGTGGGGGTGGTTGCCCGAACATGATTTCATATGGGGTAATTCCCTTAATATAGGGAGTACATTTAGTTTTTAGGAGGGCAAATGGAAGGAGACTCACCCAGTTTTCACCAGTCTTGAGCTTTAGTTTATTTAAAGTTTCCTTTATTGTTTTATTCATTCTTTTAACTTGCCCTGAACTCTGTGGCCTATAAATGCAATGTAATTTTCATTTGATATTTAATATTTTTGCTAATAATTGTGTAACTTGGGTGATGAACGCTGGCTCATTGTCGGACCCCATTGCAGTTGGGAGGCCAAATCAGGGGACAATTTCAGGAACTAGTTTTTTTTATTATTATTTGTGCTGTCTTGGTTCTGGTAGGAAAGGCCTCAGTCCATCTGGAGAAGGTGTCAATGAAGACTAATAGGTATTTGTATCCATATAGACCAGGTAATATTTCTGTGAAGTCTATTTCCCACTGTTCTCCTGGGGCTTGTCCCCTCAGCTTAGTTCCTTGGGGCATTTCTTTCCCTCAGCCAGAATTTACCTGGGCACAGATGTGGCATCTGGATGATACTTGCTTGGCTTGTTGTTGCAGTCGGAGAATGTTGTAATCTCTTTGTAAGAGTTCAGTTAGTTTCATACTGCCCAGGTGTGTACTTTGGTGAAGAAGGGGGGGTGTTTCAGGCCGAATGACAGGGGACTAGAATACCTGCCTCCAGGAGTCTCTTGATATAGACTGCAATGCTTTTTTAGCTTTTAAGCTTATTGGATGTTGTTGGACTTTAATTGGGGTGGAGGTGCTAGTCAGCTGGACAACAATGGGGGGCTGGGGGACTGCTAATCCTGATAGGTTAGTTTCTGCCTATATACCTGGTATTTTTTCTTTAAATTTTGACAAATATGGGCTTGGGGTCAACAGCACCACTTTTGCAGTAAGTAAATATTCTTCTAATAAGGGGCAAGTGAGGAGGATTGCCGAGCGGGTTGTATTGAAGGAGAGCTTGGCCGAATCGTTTTTGAAAGAGATGGTGGCTTGTAATATCTGGAGAAGGTCTCTCTCCAAAAGGGAGTATGGACACTCTGGCATTATAAGAAATGAGTGGGTGACAGTTCCTTCCCCAAGGTTAGTGATCCTAGTCTTAGTCCATGGGTAAGACTTTGTCTTTCCAAATGCTCCCTGTATGGGGATTTTTTCCTTAGATATGGGCCCTTCTGCTTGCTGGAAGATGAAGAAGGTCACCCCAGTATCTACAAGAAATTTTATAGGCTTGCCCAAAATTTCTAAGGTGGCCTTGGGCTCCCGGGGGCTTAACAGAATGGAGCCGCGGCCCCTTCAATTCACCTCATCAACTAGAACGGGGGCCAATTTCAGTCCTTTAAGTCCTCTTTTAGGGCATTCATTTTTTCCAATGTCCGTTTTCTTTGCAGTAGGTGCATTGGTTTGTGCTTAGGCCCAACCTTTTTTGGTTTCCCTTTCTTTTTTCAATGGTTTTCCATTTACCTTTTTGTTTTTCCTGTTCAGCCATTGTGGATACTAAAATTTTGGCTATTTTTTGGACTGCATGGTCCCGGGGTCATCTCTGTTATTAAGTCTTTTGGGAAATCTCTACCAGTTCAGACAGCACTTTACCCTTAAATCCTTCTAATTTCTGTAACTTTTTTCTTATATCTGGGGTCAACTGGGTGACAAATGCTATATTTATGGCTCGCCTATTCTCGGGCGCCTCTGGATCTATAGGGGTGTACAAGTGGTATGCTTCCAGGAGGCGCTCAAGGAAAGCAGCCAGAGATTCGTCCAGCTTTTGTACAGTTTCACTTACCTGAGATAAGTTGGTCAGCTTCTTGGCCGCTGCTTGTATTCCCTGGAGCAGAGTCTGGCAGTACCGATTGAGGGCCTCCTTACCTCTATCAGTCTTGGTGTCCCATCCAGGATGGGGGGAGGGGAACACAGCCTCTAATCAGGTTGATTCAGTAGTAGGTTGTCCATCAGGTCCAAGAATTAATTTCCTCACTTCTCTCTTGATTTTTTTTCATTCCTCAGAGGTGAAGAGGGCCTGGAGGAGCTGTTGGCAGTCATCCCAGGTGGGATGGTAGGTAAAAAAGACAGTCTCCAAGAGGGAGATAAGCCTTTGGGGCTTTTCAGAGAAAGAGGGATTCTGGTTTTTCCAATTATACAGCTCACTAGAGGAAAAGAGGACATGGATCATGAAAGGTGGCCGGTCATCCCCCGGAGCAGGGCCAACCTGCCTCAAGGGTAAAATTGGGGCTCCAGAAGAACCCAGTGATTGTGCACCAGAAGAAGGGTGGTAAGCAGAGCCACTTTTGGTATGGGGGGGGCTGAAGGTCACCTCGCAGCTATTAGAGGGGCTGATTGACACCTCTTGGCCATTTCTTCTTTCTGGTCTTAGAGGGGGCGGAGGGGCTGTTGGGTATGGGGGAGGGTCCATCAAGAGAGGATCCTCCAATGGTCCTGTCAATACTGGGATCCCATTAGTCCTTTCTTTTTGAGAGGTTTTTGTTAAGAGAGCCATTTTGGTTCTGTGGGGGGGGGGGTCTTTCTTTTTGGGACTCCAAGCAAGAGCATAACTACTTGGGTTTTTCTGTTAAAATTTCAATCCAAATTAGTATATAGGGGATTTGGTCAGGGTGGCCTGGATTACCAAAAATTACCCTTTGGACTTTATAAGCCACAAATAGATCTGTGGTTCCCTCAGGAGGCCACCCAGAACTAAAAGTTGGCCACTCCCGTGAGCGGAATTTTTTCAAGTTGAAAGTATTGACAGGGGCTCTGTAGTCTCCGGCCTTCCACTGAAATTCCTGGAAATTTTTCAAAGAACATTGTACAGACAGATAAGTTTGACTAATCCATGGCAATTGTGACAAGAATGACACAGAATGTGATGAGACCAACAGATGAGAGTAGGGATAAACTAAACCAAGACACACAAAAGGCTTATCCTTAATTGATTCCTAACCAGAAGCCCTGGGCAACGTCTTGATCCGGTACCTTACCTTGGAACTAATGCTGCATCCAGCCTTCCAGAGGTCCTCACTGGATCCAATAACAGACCTGTACTCACTGGTGAGGTTTCATGAAACAGATGACTCCACCATATTTCGTATAATTTTGGAGGGTCCTGTAGAACCGGCCTGGTTCCTGGTCCTTGCCTGGGGTGGAGGAACATCTCTCCGAGGCCTTCCCCTAGGCCGGACCTCAGTTCCGGGGATGATCCCCAGGACCTGTGGTCACCCGATGTCCCATTAGGGATGATCTCGCTGGGGCCTCCAAATGTTCTGGGGTGCACCAAAAGAGAGACCACATAATTCAAAACTGCAAGCCAATTTGGAGTCTTTATTAGCCAGCCAGCAACTGCCTCAGAAACTTCAAAGAAGGAAGATTGAGAGAGCAGCCCCGAGAGGTTTTCAAGGTGTGCTTATAAAGGCTAAAATCATCTTGTGGTTTTGCAGTTGTTAGCAAGCAAGCTATCACAGAAGCAGAAAAATGTCATTAGCTGTTGTCAAAACACATCCCGTTCTCTCAGTTTCCTAACATTGGTTATTGTTTGACTCTTGGGGACATTCCACCCCAATGTTGTGGGGACTTTCCCTGCTTGGGCCTGATTGATTACTCCTGGCCCTACACATGTGAAGAATGATGATCTTTGGTCCTTGCTTGTCACATGGCAAGGCACATGTCAGTGACTCTTAGTCTTTTCCTTCTCTTCCAGATTTTGTTGATGTTCATTTCTGACTTCTTCCTCTGTGGCTTTCTTTCTCATTGTCTGAATTCCATTCTCTTATAAAAGATTCCAGTAATAGGATTAAGACCAATTCTGAATGAGGCGGGCCATGTCTTCACTGAAGTAGCCTCATCAAAGGCCCTATTTATAATGGGTTCACACCCTTAGGATTGGATTAAGTTTAAGAACCTGTTTTCTGGGGAATACACAGTTGCTAACCACTACATTCCTTCAGTAAATCTGTTACATGCCTACTCTTGTCTAAGAATATAATTCTAGGCAGACACGACTACCACAGTGTCCTTTTATTTGAAACAATATGAAGTGATTTCCTTAAAGGAATTCCTGATATGACAGTTTCTATGCCTACCAAACATCTAGTAATATTAATGAAGGAAAAAATAGTCAATCCACTAAGGTTTTAGGCATGGAAGGACACCATGCTTTGGAAAATATTTACTGATATCAGATTTTTTTTTGCTTTTATTGGTTTTCTTGGTGAGTGACCCAAAAGACAAACTTTAAGATTAGGTAGTAGAGTGTATCTTGAAGTGACAAGGAAGTCCAACTGATTATTCTGGGGGCAGGCTAATAAAGAGGATAGGAGCCCAAGATTTCATGGTGTAAAGATGTAATAAACATATTTCTTGAGTGATGGGTAAAGTGAAGGCAGACTCAACACAGTATAAGGAGTCTAGAAATTTCATTAGGTAGCAACCACTAGAGAACACCTTAACAAAAGATTCATTACCAAATCTAAGTGTGGTTATATTGATATATTTTTCTGTCTTCTATTCTATAATAACTTCTATGTTGTGCAAGTCATCAGGGAGAGTTTTTTTTTAAATATAGAATGTTTCATGAATTTGCATGTCATCCTTGCACAGGGGCCATGCTAATCTTCTCTGTATCATTCCAATTTTAGTATATGTGCTGCCAAAGTGAGCACAATAAGGGAGGTTTTTAAATATTAACAATATATATTCCTGTGTCATTTGTGATGTGGCCAAGAACTGTTCCTAGTGTTTCCATATAATTAACAATCTTCACAATAACCTTATGAGATAAGTGTTATTATACCAATTTTTAGGATGAGGATATGGAGGCACACAGAGACTAATAAGCCTGTCCAAAGTCACACACCCACTAAATGGGACAGTCAGAATACAACATTCCAGGCTCCATACTCTTAAGCATTACACTCTCCTGGCTGCCTCCCATGATATTAAAAAATTGCACTCTAAGCTTAGCTGTACTGAAGGCAATTACAATTACAGGAAAAGGGTTCTGCCCATGCTCAAAGTAAAATATAAGGCTCATTTATAAATGGGTGAGGTACTGTTATAAGGATAGATATATAGACCAATGGAATAAAATTGAGAGTTCAGAAATATTCCCTTCATCTACAGCAAATTGATCATTGAGGAGAGAGCTAATATCATTCAATGGAGAAAGGTCAGTCTTTTCAATAAATGGCACTGGGGCAACTGGATTTTCATATGCTAAAGAATGAATTTGCACCTCTACTTCATGCCATATACAAAATTAGAAATTCCTCATAGTCCTAAATATAGGATCAGAGAATATATGAGTATATCTTCATGAACTTGGATTAAGCAAATCGTTTCTTAGGTAAATACCAAGAGCACGAGGGATAAAGAAGAAATAAATAAATTGGACTCTTGCTCTGCAAAGTACACCATAAAGAAAGTGAAAAGACAATGCACAGAATGGGATAATATATCTGATACAGACTTGTATTTAGAATAGATAATGAACTATTACAACTCAGTAGTAAAAAACATAAATAACCCAGTTAAAACCTAGGCACAGAATCTGAATATACATTTTTCCAAAGAACACATACAAATGGCCAATTAGAAGATGAAAAGATTGCCAACAGTATTTGAGTCTTTTCTCTTTGTCCTTTGGTCAGTATAGCTAAGTGTCAATTTCATTGATCCTCTCAAAGATCTTTATTTCTTCATGTGGATTTGAGTTACTCTCTGAAGGACTTTCTTTAGTATTTCTTGTAAGAAAGATTTGCTAGTCAATACTTATCTTAGTTTTTGATTATCTGTGAATATTTTAATTTCTCCATCACTTTTAAAGGATAATTTTGCTTAATATATAACTCTTGGTTGACAGTTTTATTCACTTAGCCCTTTAGATAGATCATCCCACTGACTTTTGGGCTCAATTGTTCCTGATTAGAAATCACCTGGTAATTTTATTAAGGATGCTGAATATATTATGAATAACTTCTTTGTTATTGTTTTCCATATTCCTCCTGTTCTAGCTGCTGGAATGCAATATACCAGAAACAGAATGACTTTTTTAAAAGGGGAGTTTAATAAGTTGCTAGTTTACAGTTCTAAGGCTGAGAAAATGTCCCAGTTAAAACAAGTCTACAGAAATGTCCAATTTAAGGCATCTGGGGAAAGATACCATGGTTCAAGAAGGCCAACGACATTCAACGTTTCTCTCTCAGCTGGAAGGGCACGTGGCAAAAATGGCAGCATCTGCTGGCTTTCTCATGGCTCTACCAAAAAGGGGCCCTCTCCAAAATGTTTCCTCTTTTAAAGGATTCCAGTAAGCAACTCTGCCTTCAGTGGGTGGAGACACACCTCCATGGAAATCATCTAATCAAAAGTTACCAACCACAATTGGGCGGGTCACATCTTCATGGAAACACTCAAAATGCTCCCACCCAGCAATATTGAATGAGGATTAAAGGGCATGGCTTTTCTGGGGTCCACCACAGATTCAGACCGGCACACTTCCTTTTCTTTGCTTTTTGACAGAATGATTATGATGTGTCTAGGTGTTGATCTCTTTGAGTTGATCCAACTTGAACTTCATTGAGCTTCTTTGATGTGTAGGTTAATGTTTTTCTTAACATTTGGGAATGTGTCAATGGTTTATTTTTCAAATATTCTGTTTGCCCCTTTCTTAATCTCCTCTCTATGTGGACTTCTATTATGTATATGCTGGTACACTTGATGGTGTTCCACAGATCTCTGAGGCTTTGTTCATTTTTCTTTTTGTTTCTCTGACTGGAGAATCTCAGTTAACCTATCTTCAAGTTTGCTGATTCTCTGTCTGCTTCAATCTGCTGTAGAATCCCTCTAGTGAGATTTTCATTGCAGCTATTATTGATTCCAACTCTAGAAATTATATTTGGCTCTTTTTTTATAATTTCTGTCTCTTATTTGATATTTTCTATTTGGTGACACTTTCCTTTAGTTCTTTAAATGTGGTTTCTTGTAGCTTTTTCAATGAACTTTACTTAGCTTATCTAAAGTTTTTGTATAGTAAGTCTGACATCTAGGCTTCCTCATGGACAGTTTCTATTGGCAGTTTTTAACACCTTGTGTACTGTCATACTTTCTCATTTATTTGCATGTTTCATAATTTTTGTTGAAAAAAATGTTCCTTTAGAAAAATGGTCCATGGCAACTCCAGAAATTAGATCTATCCCTTCCCCAGGAAATTGTGGTTATTTTGTAGTTGTTTGTTTCTTTGATTTTGCTTTTCCTGGACTACTTCTGTAAAGTATGTACTCTTTGTCAAGTGTGGCTACATATGTCTCTTCTTAGATAGCTTAATAGTCATCTAATGATTAGAGAAATAAATCCTTACAGGACTGAAATGAATAAGTTTCCCAGTCTTTGTCAAGGGAGTCTGTGTGCAGGTTTGGTTAAGTCATCAACACTCTTCCAGACAGCTTACAACTCTGCTGAAACTTCACTTCCTGCTTGTAAAGAGCTTCATGATTAGCCAGAGTTGAGAGTTAAGGGCTTGTCACCTAATTTCTTTCCTGAGGATGCACATAGTCCTGTATATGTTTGTGAACTTCTAGATTCCCAGGAATATGTCAGAATTTTTTCAAGCTCCCTATGGACATCTCATTTCCTAGCTTTTCCTCTTAAGCTTTTTGGTTAACTTATTTTTCATACCAATTTTTATCCAGAGATTCATGTAACTGTAATTTTCAATTTCCTCTGATTTTTTTCACAAATTGTCCTAGGTAAAAGTCTGTTCATACAGGGCACTGTCTCAAGTCAAGGAAATAATATCTTGTGAGGACTGAATTATTCCAGAAAACCACCATACAGGTCAAATAAAGAATGTTTTCTGGAATTGAGGCCTTGAAGGATGTCCATATCAACTCTGCTCCTCCCAGAACATGCTGGTTTTCTGGTTTTCATTGTCACTGCAGTCCTTTGATTTTCAAGATTATCACAGAACTGGAGATGGGTTCTGGGAGTAGGACAAGTTAAAATCCTACAAAACTCACTGCTATTATGGAGATTCAGCTGTTTGTCTTAAATTAATGTTCCCTGGAATGCTACAAGACTTTGGTTAATTTCCAGAGTTCTGAAAAAGTTGATTTTTGTAAATTTCCCAGTTTTCTAACTGCTTTCATAGAGGAGATAATTTTGGAGGTCTTTACTACACTATTTTTGCTAACATCACCCAAAAGTTAGATATTTGAAGGAACTATAGTCTTGATAGAAAAGCAGAAAGCGTCAGTAAAGCCCCATTCATTTTTGCATTTACTCTGATATCAGACCTTGTGAATCCATGTGAGTACTCCCATTCAGCTCAAAAAGCAAAGCTAGAAGATAAAGCTTGCCTTCCTACTTATTCATTGCATACTTGTTAAGTCAAGGCCAACAGCTAGATGTAGTTAAATGAAGAAAGACATGTTACAAAAAAACCAATAACTAGAAGATAAGTATTTCTTGAGCCTACAAAATTGTGTGTGTCTATATATTTGTAATGCTTCCCAAAGAACCTACTGCCAAATCCACATCATCATTGTTGGTAACAAAGAATGATAAATTTACTTCCAAAATTACATTACTACCTTTTCCTTTGAACAGTCAGGATAACAGCATTCATATGTACTTCCTTTCCCTGAATCTCTTCGATAGAGTGGTGCAACTTTGAAATATTGTTGGCAGATGGTCTATAGCCAATCAAGGATCCAAAACTCAGCAAGTCAATGCATAATACTCTTTCTTTTTTGTTTTTTAAAATTTTTATTTTATTTTATTTTTTAAATATCAAAAAAAACACAGCAAATGCAAACATTCTTATTTTGATCATTACATTCTACATTTATAATCAGTAATTCATAATATCATCACATAGTTGCATATTCATCAGCGTAATCATTTCTTCTAACATTTGCATCTATTCAGAAAAAGAAATAAAATGAAAACAGAAAAAAATTATACATATCATACCCCTTACCCCTCCCTTTCATTGATCACTAACATTTCAAACTAAATTTTTTTTAACATTTGTTCCCTCTATTATTTATTTTTATTCCATATGTTCTACTCGTCTGTTGACAAGGTAGATAAAAGGAGCATCAGACACAAGGTTTTCACAATCACACAGTCACATTGTGAAAGCTATATCATTATTCAATCATCATCAAGAAACATGGCTACTGAAGCACAGATTTACATTTTCAGGCAGTTCTCTCTAGCCTCTCCATTACATGTTGAATAACAAGGTGATATCTACTTAATGTGTAAGAATAACCTCCAGGATAACCTCTCGACTCTGTTTGGAATCTCTCAGCCATTGACACTTTGTCTCATTTCACTCTTCCCCCTTTTGGTAGAGAAGGTTTTCTCAATCCTTTGATGCTGAGTCTCAGCTCATTCTAGGGTTTTTCTCAATCCCTTGATTCTGAGTCTCAGCTCATTCTAGGATTTCTGTCCCACATTGTCAGGAAGGTCCACAGCCCTTGGAATCAAGTCCCACGTAGACAGGGGGAGGGTGGTGAGTTTGCTTGTTGTGTTGTCTGGAGAGAGAGACCACATCTGAGTAACAAAAGAGGCTCTCTTGGGGGTGACTCTTAGGCCTAATATTAAGTAGGCTTGACCTATCCTTTGGGGGATTAAGTTTCATGTGAACAAACCCCAAGACTGGGGGCTCAGCCTATAGCTTTGGTTGTCCACACTGCTTCTGAGAATATCAATAATTCAACTTGGGGAAGTTGAATTTCTTCCCATTCTCACCATTCCCTGAAGGGGACTTTGCAAATACTTTCCCCCTCACTGGTCGAATCACTCTGGGATTCATCAGGGCATCACTCTGGACAAACCAACAAAATCTCATGTCCTAACAAAGGTTCCAAGTACTTACATGTTCAATCAAGCTATCTACATAAGTTATATTAGGAAATGCACTAGTCAAAATATAAATTTTGTACCAAATAACCATTTTTTGCTTTAGTCTCACACTTAAGTTGAAATTTTAAAATATTAATTACCATCTATTTTAAGCACCCTGCAGTAATGACATACCTTTGTTCTTCTTCATGCAAAAACATTTTTAAAATTTGCACATTTAGTCACTATTATTATACACTCTAGGCATTTCTAGATTATACTATCTCAATCTTTATCATCTATCTTTCTTTCTGATTTCATTTATGCTCCCAGCACTCCTCCATCATTCTCACATTCAGCTTCATTCAGTGTTTTACCATAATTGTATTACAGTTAGGTCTTACTGTGCTGTCCATTTCTGAGTTTTTATATTCAGTCCTGTTGCACAAACTGCATCCCTTTAGCTCCAATTTCCAATATCTTACCCTATTTCTATCTCCTAGTGGTCTCTGTTACCAACGAAATATTCCAAGTTTATTCACTAATGTCAATTCGTATCCGTGAGACTATACAGTATTTGTCCTTTTGTTTTTGGCTAATCTCACTCTGCATAATGTCCTCAAGGTCCATCCATGTTGTTACATACTTCATAACTTTATTCTGTCTTACAGCTGCATAATATTCCATCGTCTGTATATACCACAGTTTGTTTAGCCACTCGTCTGTTGATGGACATTTTGGATGTTTCCATCTCTTGGCAATTGTAAATAATACTGCTATAAACATTGGTGTGCAAATGTCTGTTTGTGTTCTTGCCCTTATGTCCTTTGAGTAGATACCTAGCAATGGTATTGCTGGGTCATATGGCAATTCTACATTCAGCTTTTTGAGGAACCGCCAAACTGCCTTCCACAGTGGTTGCACCATTTGACATTCCCACCAAGAGTGGATAAGTGTGCCTCTTTCTCCACATCCTCTCCAGCACTTGTCATTTTCTGTTTTATTGATAATGGCCATTCTGGTGGGTATGAGATGATATCTCATTGTGGTTTTGATTTGCATTTCGCTAATGGCCATGGAAGTTGAGCATCTCTTCATGTGGCTTTTGGCATTTTGCATTTCCTCTTTTAAGAAGTGTCTTTTCAAGTCTTTTTCCCATAATTGGATTGGCTTTATAAATTCTGGATACTAGACCTTTATCTGATATGTTGTTTCCAAATATTGTCTCCCATTGTGTCGGCTGTCTTTTTACTTTCTTGATGAAGTTCTTTGATGCACAAAAGTGTTTAATTTTTAGGAGTTCCCATTTCTTTCTTTCTTTCTTCACTGCTCTTGCTTTGGGTGTAAGGCCTGTAAAACTGCCTCCAATTATAATATTTAGAAGATATTTCGCTACATTTTCTTCTAACAGTTTTATGGTCTTAGACCTAATGTTTAGGTCTTTGATCCATTTTGAGTTAACTTTTGTATAGGGTGTGAAATATGGGTCTTCTTTCATTCTTTTGCATATAGATATCCAGTTCTCTAGGCACCATTTATTGAAGAGACTGTTCTGTCCCAGGTGAACTGGCTTGACTGCCTTATCAAAGATCAATTGCCCATAGATGAGAGGGTCTACATCTGAACATTCTGTTCTATTCCATTGGTCAATATATCTATCTTTATGCCACCACCATGCTGTTTTGACCACTGTAGCTTCATAATATGCCTTAAAGTCAGGTAGCATGAGACCTCTGACTTCATTTTTTTTTTCTTCAGGATGCTTTTGGGTATTTGGGGAACCCTGCTCTACCAGATAAATTTGGTTATTCGTTTTTCTATTTCTGAAAAGTAAGTTGTTGGGATTTTTATTGGTATTGCATTGAATCTGCAAATCAATTTAGGTAGAATTGACATCTTAACTATATTTAGTCTTCCAATCCATAAACACGGTATGCCCTTCCATCTATTTAGGTCTTTTGTGATTTCTTTTAACAATTCTTGTAGTTTTCTTCGTATAGGTCTTTTGTCTCTTTAGTTAAATTTATTCCTAAATGTTTTATTCTTTTGGTTGTAATTGTAAATGGAATTCGTTTCTTGATTTCTCCCTCAGATTGTTCATTACTAGTGTCCAGAAATACTACGGAGTTTTGAGCGTTGATCTTGTAACCTACCACTTTGCTGTACTCATTTATTAGCTGTAGTAGTTTTGCTGTGGATTTTTCGGGGTTTTCAACATATAATATCACATCATCTGCAAACAGTGAGAGATTTACTTCTTCCTTTCCTATTTTGATGCCTTGTATTTCTTTTTCTTGTCTAATTACTCTGGCCAGAACTTCCAACACAATGTTGAATAACAGTAGTGGTAGTGGACATCCTTGTCTTGTTCCTGATCTTAGGGGGAAAGTTTTCAGTTTTTCCCTATTGAGGATGATATTAGCTGTGGGATTTTCATATATTCCCTTTATCATTTTAAGGAAGTTCCCTTCTATTCCTATCCTTTGAAGTGTTTTCAACAGGAAAGGATGTTGAATTTTGTCAAATGCCTTTTCTGCATCAATCGAGATGATCATGTGGTTTTTCTGCTTTGATTTGTTGATATAGTGTATTACATTAATTGATTTTCTTATCTTGAACCATCCTTGCATAGCTGAGATGAATCCTACTTGGTCATGATTCATAATTCTTTCAATGTGTTGCTCGATTCGATTTGCTAGAATTTTGTTGAGGATTTTTGCATCTATATTCATTAGAGAACTTGGCCTGTAGTTTTCTTTTTTTGTAATATCTTTGCCTTGCTTTGGTATGAGGGTGATGTTGGCTTTGTAGAATGAGTTAGGTAGCTTTCTGTCCTCTTCAATTTTTTTTGAAGAGTTTGAGCAGGATTGGTACTAATTTTTTCTGGAATCTTTGGTAGAATTCACATGTGAAGCCATCTTGTCCTGGACTTTCCTTTTTGGGGAGCTCTTTAATGACTGATTCAATTTCTTTACTTGTGATTGGTTTGTTGAGGTCGTCTATTTCTTCTCGAGTCAAAGTTGGTTGTTCATGCCTTTCTAGGAAGTTGTCCATTTCATCTGCATTGTTGTATTTATTAGCATAAAGTCGTTCATAGTATCCTGTCATTACTTCTTTATTTCTCTGGGGTCAGTGGTAATGTCTTCTCTTCCATTTCTAATCTTATTTACTTGCATCCTCTCTCTTCTTCTTTTTGTCAGTCTTGCTAAGGATCCATCAACTTTATTGATTTTCTCCTAAAACCAAATTCTGGTTTTATTGATTTTCTCAATTGTTTTTATGTTCTCAATTTCATTTATTTCTGCTCTAATCTTTGCTATTTCTTTCCTTTTGCTTGCTTTGGGGTTATTTTGCTGTTCTTTCTCCAGTTCTTCCAAGTGGACAGCCAGTTCCTCGATTTTTGCTCTTTCTTCTTTTTTGATATAGGTGTTTAGGGCAATAAATTTCCCTCTTAGCACTGCCTTTGCTGCATCCCATAAGTTTTGATATGTTGTGTTTTCATTTTCATTTGCCTCCAGATAGTTACTGATTTCTCTTGTAATTTCTTCCTTGACCCACTGGTTGTTTAAGAGTGTATTGTTGCACCTTCACATATTTGTGAATTTTTTGGCCTTCTGCCTATTATTGATTTCCAACTTCATTCCTTTATGATCTGAGAAAGTGTTTTGTATGATTTCAATCTTTTTAAATTTATTGAGACTTGCTTTGTGACCCAGCATATGGTCTATCCTCAAGAATGATCCATGAGCAATTGAGAAAAAGGTGTATCCTGCTGTTGTGGGGTGTAATGTTCTATAAATGTCTGTTAAGTCTAGCTTATTTATTGTATTATTCAAACTCCCTTTTTTCTTTATTGATCCTCTGTCTAGATGTTCTCTCCATTGATGAGAGTGGGGAATTGAAGTCTCCAACTATTTTGGCAGATGTGTCTATTTCTCTTTTTAGTGTTTTCACTGTTTGTCACATGTATTTTGGAGCGTTCTGGTTCAGTGCATAAATATTTATAACTGTTATGTCTTCATGCTGAATTGTTCCTTTTATAAATACATAGTATCCTTCCTTGTCACTTTTAACTGTTTTACATTTGAAGTCTAATTTGTTGGATATTAGTATAGCTACTCCTGCTCTTTTCTGACTATTTGCTTGAAATATCTTTTCCCAACCCTTCACTTTCAACCTATGTTTATCTTTGGGTCTAAGATGTGTTTCCTGTAGACAGCATATAGATGGGTTTCCTTTTTTAATCCATTCTGCCAGTCTATGTCTTTTGATTGGGGAGTTTAATGCATTAACATTTAGTGTTATTACTGTACTGGTAGTACTTTCTTCTACCATTTTGCCTTTTAGATTTTATATGTCATATCTAATTTTCCTTCTTTTTCACCTTCACTCATATTCTTCCTTTCTACACACTTCTCCACACCTCTCTATTCTGTCTTTTCGTATCTGTCTCTAGCATTTCTTGCAGGGCTTGTCTCTTGGTCACAAATTCTGTCAGTGACTTTTTTGTCTGAAAATGTTTTAATTTCTCCCTCATTTTTAAAGGACAATTTTGCTGGATCTAGAATTCTTGGTTGGCAGTTTTTCTCTTTTAGTAATTTAAATATATCATCCCACTGTCTTCTCACCTCCATGTTTTCTGCTGAGAAATCTATGCATAGTCTTATTGAAGTTCCCTTGTATGTGATGGATTGCTTTTCTCTTGCTGCTTTCAAGATTCTCTCTTTTTCTTTGACCTCTGACGTTCTGATTAGTAAGTGTCTTAGAGTACATGTATTTGGATCTATTCTCTTTAGGGTATGCTGCACTTCCTGGAACTGTAATTTTAAGTCTTTCATAAGAGTTGGGAAATTTTCAGTGATAATTTCCTCCACTAGTTTATTTTCTCCTTTTCCCTTCTCTTCTCCTTCTGGGACACTCACAACACATATATTCACATGCTTCATATTGTCATTCAATTCCCCGAGTCCCTGCTCATATTTTTCCATTTTTTCCCTATATTTTCTTTTATTTGTTGCATTTAAGATGTTCCATCCTCCAGTTCACTAAGTGTACCTTCTTCCTCTCGAAATCTACCATTGTAGGTTTCCATTGTTTTTTTTTCATCTCTTCTACCATGCCTTTCATTCCCATAAGTTCTTTGATTTATTTTTTCACACTTTCAATTTCTTCTTTTTGTTCATTCTTTGCCTTCTTTATATCTTCCCTCAATTCATTGATTTGGTTTTTGATGAGGTTTTCCATGTCTGTTCGTATATTCTGAATTAATTGTTTCAGCACCTGTATTTCATTTGAATTGTTGATTTGTTCCTTTGACTAGGCCATATCTTCAATTTTCCTAGTGTGATTTGTTATTTTTTGCTGTCATCTAGGCATTTGATTACCTTAATTAGTTTATTCTGGAGATTGCCTACACTTCTTTTACCTAGGGTTTTTTTGCTGTATGAATTTGTTGTCTATCTGTTCTTTGACATTCAGTTCAGCTTTTTCTGTACCTCTACCTTAGTTTTTGTTTAACATAGGAGAATTTTTCAGTTCTCCCCTTCTTGTATGTTGCCTTCCCCCCCACTTAGGTGGGGACTATGTAGGTATTATAGACCCCAGCCAGATTTTCCCAGACAAAACTGGTCTCCTATCAGGAGGAAAGAGTCACCTGCATCGGTTTTCCCTGAGGGTGAGACTCAGCAGGTTGAAACACTTTCCTGTGAAGTCTCTGGACTCTGTTTTTCTTATCCTTCCCACTATGTGGTGCTTGTCTACCTGCAGGTCACAGCAGCATAAGATGATGCGGTACCTTTAACTTTGGCAGACTCTCCCTGCTGTGGTGTGGTGAAGACAGAGGAGAGGTTGTAGGCTGGTTGTAATGGCTTCAAATTACCAAGCCCTGGTGCCTGAATTCCTTAAGGGAGGGGTTCCACCTGAGTTGGGCTTCACCCCTCCCCTAGGGAAGGCACAGGCTCCAGAGAAGCCCTCAAATGAGCTTCTTTCTGCCTATGCCTGGGGCAGTTGCAGTCTGAGAAGTCCTGCCACTGTATCCAAAGGCAGTCAAGACTTTGTGGAATCATAGCCACAAAAATCTCTGTTTCCTTTTTTTTTCTTTTCCCATCAGCCCTTCCCCCTTGGCGCCAGGGCAAAAATGAGTGACTTCTGCTTTGACCAGGTTCACCTGAGCTGGGGGCCTATTTTTAGTAGTTAGAATTTGTTAATTAATTCCACAATTGGTGTTTGGTTGGGCTCAGCCCCTGCTGCTGGTAAAGTCTTTTTCCTTTCCCCTCTTGGAAGCAGCCTGTGGGGGATGGGCACTGGCCACCATGACTTGGGGAACTCAGGGTTCTGGGGAGGCTTGCAGCCAGTCCAGCTGGTCCAGACTGGAGTATGCTGTGTGTCCGGTCACTGACATGGCCCAAGGAGCTGTTCTGTACTGTTTCTGGTTTTTTATTACTTTTTCTGGAGGACGAACTAAAATGTGCACATTGCTAAGCTGCCATCTTGGCCCTGCCTCCCAATGCATAATACTCTGGACAATGAATTTCTTTTTTCTGCTTTTGCAAGGCTTTAGATTATAACTGAAAAGTAACAATGCTATTGAGTAAGCTAAACTTTCCACCCCACCAATAAAAGAAATCTTAAAGTGCCCTCAATGGTACATCACTACCAAATGTTGCTTGAATTGAGTTCCACTATCTCACTCCTTACTCAGAAAGCGTGGGTGGAAAAAGCATTATTATATTTCAGTAGTCACCTATTCTTCTGGTTTGGAGCTTTATATACATCAGAAAAAAAAACATGTTTTAAAATTTAATCCATTCCTGTGGGTGTGAGTTCATTATAAGTAGGACCTTGTGATGAGGTGACTTTAGATAAGATGTGATCCAGAATGTGTATTAACCCTATTACTGGATGCTTTATAAAGAGGATGGAGAGAGATAAACAGAGAGAGAGGGAGAGAAAGAGAGAGAGAGAGAAAGAGACCCACGGGAAGCAAGAAGCTGAAAGCAATGGAACCCTGAAGAGAATGAAGAGGCAAGGAGAGACCTCCATGTGCACTGCTATGTGACAGAGGAGGTAAAGACCAAGGGTCACTGGAAGCCAGCTCCAGTAGCAGTAAGACTGTCACTCAATCAGGCCCAGAGGACAAAACATCAATGCACAGATGACCCTCAGACCTTGAAATCTAGCAGATATTTTTCTGCTGGATTTTGGGATTGTTTTGAACCTTTGATCCTGTTTCCTTTCCAACTTCTCCCTATTTGAATGGGAATGCCTATCCTATCTCTGTCCCTCCATTGTATATTGGCAGCAGAAAACTTATTCTTTAGATTTCACAAGTTCATAGACAAAGGGGAATTGTGCCTCAGAACAGAAGACACCCATAACCAGTTTTGATAAGAGTTTACACTTAAATGACTCAAGGTTATTGGGGTGTTGTGATGGAATTAATGTATTTTGCATGTAAAAGTACATTTGGTGTCCAGAGAGTGGAGAGTAGTGGTTTGGAGTTGTATTCACCCCAGAAAAATATGATCTTAGACTTAATCCATTCGTGTGTGTGTGAATCCATTGTAAATAAGAACTTTTGATGAGGTTACTTCAGTTAAGGTGTGGCCCAGCCCAATCAGGATGGATCTTAATCCTATTAGTGGAGTCCTTTATAAGGATAATGGAATTCAGACAGATAGAAACCATAGACAGAGAGGTCAGAAGTTGAAATCAATGAAACTCAGAAGAGAAGAGAGAGGCCAGGAGAGGCTACCATGAGCACTGCCATGCGTGGAAGTACATGAACAAAAGAAGTCCACGACCAAGGATGACCAGCCTCAGAACATCAGTCCTTGGGATGTAAGCATCACCTTGAAGATGTCTTGGTTTGGATTTTTCCTAGCCTCAATCTCACGACCTAATAAATTACAATTAAGTCAACCCATTACATGGTTATTTCCTTGAGCAGCCAAGGAAACTAAAACAACCATTAAATATTTCCACCTATTGATACAGGAACTTGTACAGTGATAAGGTTTATAATAGTCAACATTTGACTATTTCATCCCAGGTAACCCCAATTAACAAGAACAGCCATGGCAATTGTTTGCTTATATTAAATGAGATACCAGATATTCTATGCACTTTTTGGAACCCATGTGACTTTGTTAGTTCAATATTCCTGGAATGCAATATAACAGAGATTGGAGGGCTTTTATGAAGGGAATTTGCTTAGTTACAAGTTTAAAGTTCCAGGGGCATAAAAATGTCCAAACTAAGGCATCCAGATAAAGGTACCTTGACTCAAGAAAGACTGATGTCTGTCATTCGGGAAAGCAGGTGGTTGGCATCGGCTGGTCTTTGTTCCTGGTTCTGTTAGTTTCAGCTTTTGATACCAGTGGTTTCCTCTGTAAGTGCCTGTGGGCCTTCTGGGACACAACTTTGGGTGCTGGTTTGCTTATCATCTCATGGGAAGGCACATGAAGATGTCTGCTGGACACTGCATCTCCAAAAATCCATGTTTAGGCATCTGTGCTCTCTGTCAGCACTCTGAGTATCTCCAAATGTCTGCATCTCTGTTGGCTCTAATGTAACTGTACATTCTCCAAAGTGGCTCTCCTTTTAAAGGAGTCCAGTAAACTAATCAAGACCTACCTTATCTCCATCGAATCAAAAGGTCCCACCCACAACTAGGTGTGTCACATCTCCATAAAAACAATTCAATCAAATTTTCCACCCCAAGATATTGAATCAGGATTAAAAGAAATATGGCTGCTTCTGCCCCCATCATATTGGATCAGGAAAAGGACAATGAGGTACATAACAGGTTCAAACCTCACACCATGAGTGACTGATAATGTAGTTTTCAGAGAGAGGACTTAGGCTCCAGTAAAACTTTCTCATCAACATATATAATAAATAATTTAACTTGATTTATGAATTATCCTTCCCATTTGATATACAAACAGAAATTAAGATATATATTTTGTAATTGATTTTTTCTCTCACTTGGAGATATTAGATGCTACTTGGTTTACTTATAAGTAACTTAATTAATTAAATTATAGTTTTCCATTCTATTCATTTGTGTGGTGGTTCAGTTTCCTAGCCTGCTCAAAGCAGACACTGTAACATGGTTTGGCTTTCACAAGGTGAATATATTAGCTTATAGTTTGTTGCCATGAGCATGTCCAAATCAAGCCATCATCAAAGCAATGCTTTCATCCTGAAGATTGGTTGCCAGAGAACCTTCAGTCCTCTGCCACATGGCATGACATATAGTAGCAGCTGCTGTTCTCTCCCTTCTCTCAGTTTTCATTTCATTCACAAAAGGTTTCAGTGACAGTACCAAGATATATCCTGAAGGACTTCTGGGTAGATGGCAGAATAGGAGAGGCTAAGTTCACCCCAGCTACATTCAACAATGAGAGAATGGTCTGAAAAAAGACCAGGACAGCATTTCCAGGGAGTGAGTGATGAGACAGGGTCTTCATCTCAGGAAGACTAACAAAAATGTGGAGATAGAGATAAGGCAAAATGGTGGCATAGTAAGTTATGGACTTTAGTTCATCCTCCAGAGAAACTAGCAAATAGCCATGAACTGTACAGAACAACTGCTGGGGGACATCACTGACAGGACACACAGCATAAACCAGTCTGGAACAGGTATAATGGTTGAGATCCCACACAGAACTTTAAAACTCCCAAGAAGTGGAGGCATGACAAGTTGGTTCCCTGAGAAGAAAGGAAATAGACATTACTAGTACTGAGGACTTAGCTCAACCAAGCTCCAAATGTGGAATTAATTAACAAATTCTGACTACTGAAAACAGACCTCTAGTAAAGATAAGCCTGGAGTAAGCACTAAAGGAACCAGAAGTTCTCACCCCCTCAGGAGGGTGTGGGGCTGATGGAAAAAAAAATTAAACCAGAAGTTTTTTTCAATTAGGAAGCACAAAATACTGGTAAAGGTCAGGACCCCAAGAAAAGGAGGCACATAGAGCCTGGGGAAACATAGAGCCATGTACCAGCTCAGGCTCTTGATTGACAAACCTGGGGACCAGAGATCCAGCTCTGAAAAGTTTTTTTTTAATTTCTTAATCATTTATTAGATATAACTGCAAGCACTCTCAGGCTTCAGCACTGTCCCAGGCAAGGGCAGAATTAAGGCATATCTGAGAGCCAAAGTAAGTAGTCAGATGAAAAGTGTTCATTACCTACAGGACATAACTTCTACAAGAAAAGTGGGGTGGGGTCCACCTCAAGTGGAGGCCGTCCTTGAAGGAATTCAGCCCCAGGGGCTGGAAAACAGAAGCAATCAAAGCCCACCTACTACCTCATCCTCTGCTTCAGCCACACATTGGCAGGGAGAGGGTGCTGAAATTAAAGGCACTGCAACACTTTACACCAGTGGAGAGCTGTGGGTTCACAAGCACCACATGCTGGGCAAGACAGGAAAAGCACAGAGTCTAGAGGCTTCATAGGAAAGTCTGACAACTTGCTGTGTCTCAGCTTCAGGGAAACTTGATGCTGGCTTATTCTCCTCCTGAGATGTGGGCATGTCCGACCTGGAAATGAAACCACAACATATTAAAATTTATGGGATGCAAAGTTGGTTCTGAGAAGGAATTTATTGCTTAAGTGCATATATTCAAAAAGAAGAAAGAGGAACAATCAAGGCATTAAATGTCCACCTGGAAAAACTAGAGAAATAACAGCAAACAAATGCCAAAGCAAACAAAAGAAAAGAAATAACGAAGATCAGAGCAGGAAAAAATAAAGAAATTGAGGATATGAAAACAGTGAAAAAAACAAAGCCACAAGGTGGTTCTTTGGGAAAAATCAGTAAAATAAATGGACTCTTAGCTAGGCTGACAAGAAAGAGAGTGGATTCAAATAAATAAAATCAGAAATGGAAGAGGAGACATAACAACTGATCCTGCACAACTAAAAGAAGTAATGACAGGATAGTATGAGCAACTATATGCTAATAAACTAGAAAATGCAGGTGAAATGGAATACTTCCTATAAAGGTATGAACAAACAACATTGATTTGAGAAGAAATAGACAACCTCATCAAACCAATCACAAAGTAAAGAGATTGAGTCAGTTACTGAGAAGCTCCCCAAAATGTGAAGTCCAGGGCCAAATGGCTTCACATGTGAATTCCACCAAGCATTCAAGAATGAATTAGTACCAATATTGCTCAAACTCTTCAAAAAATTGAAGAGGAGGAAAAGTAACCTAACTAATTTATGAAGCCAACATCACCTTAATACCAAAGCCACATAAAGATATCATAAGAAAATAAAACTATGGACCAATTGCTTTAGTGAATATAGATGCAAAAATCCTCAAAAAAATAGATACAAATCTAATCTAGCACTGTCTTAACAGAATTATACACCATAACCAAGTGGGAGTTATTCCAGGTATGCAAGGCTGGTTCAACACAAGAAAATCAATTAAAATAATACTGTAAATCAATAAGTCAAAGTGGAAAAACCACATGATCACTTTGACTGATGCAGAAAAGGCGTTTGACAAAATTTAGCATCCTTTCTTAATGAAAGCATTTTAAATGATAGGAATAGAAGGAAACTTCCTCAATATGGCAAAGGAAATAATTGAAAATTCACAGATAACCTCATCCTCATTGGGGAAAGACTGAAAGTTTTCCTTCTAAGGTCAGGAAGAAGACAAGGATGCCCACTGTCACCATTGTTATTCAACATTGTGCTGTAAATTCTAGCCAAAGCAAATAGGCAAGTAAAAGAAATAAATGACATTCAAATTGGAAAGGAGGACGTAAAAGCCTTACTGTTTGCAGATGACATGATATTGCATATCAAAAATCCTCAAAAATCTAGAGGAAAGCTATGAGAGCTAACAAATGAATAGAGCAAAGTGGCAGGGTACAGGATCAACACCCCAAAATCAGAAGTGTTCCTATGCACTAATAATGAGCAATCTGTGGAGGAAATCAAGAAAAAAACTCCATTTACAATAGCAACCAAATGAATCAAATATTTAGTAATAAATTTAACTAAGGATACAAAAGGCCTATACACAGGAAATTATTAGAAATTTCTAAAGGAAATTATGGAAGACCTGAATAAATGGATAGACATATGGATTTAATGGATTGGAAGACTAAATATAGTTAAGATGTCAATTCTACCTAAATTGATTTATAGATTTATTGCAATATCAATTAAAATCCTACAGCTTAATTTTCAGAAAAAGAAAAATGATTAACCAAATTTATATGGAAAGGAATAGTGTCTGAAATAGCTAAAAATTTCTTGAGAAAGAAAAGTGAAGTGGGAGGTGAAAGGCAACCTCACTGAGAATGAGATGTTCAGGCAAAGGCTTTATTTCAGAGGGAAACAGAGCCATCCAGACAGAGTTTCAAGAGCGAAACAGCCACATTGGCAGGGGATAGAGATTTTATGGCTTAAGGTTGTGGGTTAGGGGCAAATTTTAGGTAAGTCTCTATTGTCTAGCTTTCAGGATTAAGTTGGGGGCTTGGGGACAAGAGTTAGGTGAAGTTCTATTATCTAATTTTCAGAATTAGGGCATTAGGTTGGGAGTTGGCAGTGTTTCACTGGTAAAGTTAAAATTTAAGCACTGCCTGAAGCATGCAGGGTTGTAATTGTCTTCTGCCAGAGGTTGGAGATTGAGTAAGGGGGTTAATATAAGAGAGCAGTGGCTAGAGGGTGAAAACGTGCAGGCTAGGGTGGAAAACTGTTGGAAATATTTGCCCGGTCATGTCATGGGGGGAAGGAGTCCTGTTCTCCAGGCCTAACAGGAGGTCTCATACTACCTGACTTTAAAAGCATAATACAAAGCTTCATTGATCAAAACAACATGGTACTGACATAAAGATAGATATACTGAGCAAAGCAATAGAGTTGAGGATTCAGAAATAGACCCTCCCATCTATGGAAAATTGATCTTTGATAAGGCCATCCAGTCAACTGATTTGTCACAGAGAAACCTTTTCAGTAAATGGAATTTGGAGAACTAGATATCCATATAGAAAAGAATGAAAGAGGATCCATATCTAACATCATATACAAAAATTAACTCAAAATGGATAAAAATGTAAACATTAGATTTACAATCATAAAACTTTTAGAAGACAATGTTGGGAAATACCTTATAAATTATGTGATAAGCATTGGTTTCCTGGACCTTACCCCCAAAGCTTAAGGAAGGAAGAAAGAAATAGACAAATGGAATCCCCTAAAAATTAAACACTTTTGTGTATCAAAGAAATTTTTCAGGATAGTAAAGATTCATCCTACACAGTGTGAGACAATATTTGGAAACCTCATATTAGCTAAACATTTAATATCCAGAATATATAAGGACATTCAACAAAAAGACAAACAGCCCAATTTAAAAATGGGCAAAAGGCATACATAGACACTTTTCAGAAGAAGAAATGCAAATGTCTAAAAGACACATGAAAAGGTGCTCAACTGGCTATTAAGGAAATGCAAATCAAAACCACAATGTCATACCATTTCACACCCACTACAATGGCCATTTTAAAACAAAACAAAAAAAACCCAGAAAACTAGTGCTGGAGAGGTTGTGGAGAAAGAGGTACACTTATCCATTATTGGTGGGAATGTAAATAAGTGCAAACACTCTGGAAGGCAGTTTGGTGAGCCTTCAGAAAGATAAGTATATCATTGCCATATGATCTAGCAATCCCATTGCTAGGTATATATTCAGAGGAACTTAAGACAAGACATCAATGGTCACTTTCACACCAACATTCATAGTAGCATTATTTATGATTGGTAAGAAATGGAAGCAGCTGAAATGGCCATCAACAAAGGAATGGCTAAACAAGTTGGAACATACTTATAATGGAATATTACACAGCTGTAAGACAGAATAAATTTATGAAGCATGTAACAACACAAATGAGCCTTAAGGACATTTTACTGAGTGAAATTATCCAGAAAAAAGAAAAAATACTGTGACCTCATTAATATGAGCTAATGTTAACGAATGGGCATTTTGAACTAAAGTTAAGAACACAGGTTATCAACAGATAGGAAGAGGTTAGAGATTGGAAATTTGATGCTTAAGAAATACAGAATGTGGAACTGGACTGGTTGTAAAAATTCAGAAATGGTTAGCACAATACTATCTGATGAAAGCACAATATTATAAGTACACTGAATGTGAGTATGGTTTAGATACAAGCGTTAGTGGCACCTATGACACCAGATTGAAAGAGGATAATGACTGAGATGGTATAATTTAGAAATTCCTAGAGTGAAGAATGGTAGTGGTTAAATGTACAAATATAAAAACTTTTTGCATGAGGATGAACAAATTAGTTTCAACATTGTAAGGTGCTGAAAATGGGCTGGTATTGAGAAAAAGTACATCAATGCAAGTGTGGTTCTCTAGCCAACAATAACATTGTAATATGCTTCCACTGAATGTTACAGAAGCATTATACCAAAACTAAATATCAACAAGTGGGATATTGGGGGAGGGGTATGGATTCTTTGCAAAAGAAAAAAAATGTCTTCATTTAGATTATGGTGGCAAAGGCATGGCTAGTTCTTGAGTTTGATTGTATGATGCATGAATAAAACCGTTTAAAAATGAGCAGAGGAAAACAGGTATTAAAGGAAATGAGAAATGTGTACCTATTCACTATTGGTAAGGAAGCTGAGAGGCACAGCCCCTCTGGAAGGCAGTGTGGTGGTTCCATAGGAGGCTAGGAGTGGAGTTGCCATATGATTCTGCAACCCCACTTCTAGGAATATATCTGGAGGAACTGAGAGTGGGAAAATGAATGGACATTTGTACACTGGTGTTTATGGCAGCAATATTCATGTTTTATAATGGATTGAGGTGCCTAAGGGTACAGCAACTGAGGATTGGAAGGAGAAACTGTGGTCTATACACACAATGGACTACTGAGCAGCTGCAAGAAGGAATGAAGTTGTGAGCATGCAACTACGTGAGTGAACATTAAGAACAGTATGTTGAATGAAATGACAGACACAAAGGACAGATAGCATCAGGCCTCACTTATATGGACTAACTATAATATTAAATGGAGAATTGAAATCAAGAGCATGTATTATCAAGTTCAGACATATTGTAAAGGGTCCTAGATTATAAACTCTTTTAGCAGTCACATCTATTCATGAGTTTCTACTGCCATTTCTAAATTCTGAAATACTGATCTATTTGTATATAATCTGGTCATTCCCTGAAACTTTGGGTATTATTTTGACACCTGAGAGTCTGAGCTAAAGCACTGAGACTATGAAAATCAGCATTACCATATATAGCAACTGTTTAAAAAGTTAAAGTTATTATTAGACTCTGACAGAAGATGTGAATGAAGCTGATCTGGATAGGACTAAGGTAAATCAGAATTCAGGGTAAGGGATAATATCATCTGTATTTTAAAAATTCAACTTCTGTGTGAGAGTAAAGGGAGAGATGTTTATTTGGCCCAAAATTTATATTTTCAGTAGCACATTATCTAATATAACTTGTGTGGTCAGCTTATTTGAGCACCATAATTGCATGGAATCTGGAATAAAGCATGAGATCTTGTTGGTTTGTACAGGTTATTGTGATGCACTGAAATATCCTGGAATAATTTGGGCAGATAATAAAATGCTATTTTTAAAGTCCCTTTAGGGAACTAGTGAGAAAGGAGGAAATATTTAATTTCTCCATCTGGAGAATTCCTGACATTCTTGCAAGTTATGGAGACAGACACTTCAATAGGCTGAGCCCTCAATTTGGGATTCACTCCTAAGGAAATTATCTCTGGAAAGGATAAGCTAAGCTTACTTATAATTGTGCCTAAGTGTCACCCCCAGAGAACTTCCATTGTTGCTCAGATTTGGTCTCTCTCTCTAAGCCAACCTGGCAGGTGAACCCACTGTCCTCCCCTCTACATGGGACATGACTCCCAGGGGTGTAAATTTCCCGGCAATGTGGAATAGGACTCTCAGGATGAACTGGGCCCAACATCTTGGGATTGAGAAAGCCTTCTTGGCAAAAAGGGGGAAAAGAGAAATAAGACAAAATAAAGTTTCAGTGGCTGAGAGAATTCATACAGAGTCAAGAGGTAATCCTTGAGGTTATTTTTATGCATTACATAGATAGCCCTTTTTAGTTTATAGTATATTGGAGTGAGTACAAGAATGCCTCTGAAAGTGTTGAACTATATTCCAGTAGCCTTGATTCTTGAAGATGATTGTATAACTATATGACTTTTATAATGTGACTGCGTGATTGTGAAAACCTGTGTCTGATGCTCCTTTTATCCACAGTATAGACAGTTGAGTAAAAAATTAAAGGCAAAAAACATAAATAATAGGGAATATAAAGAGTAAAATATTGGGCAGATTGATATACTAGTGGTCAATGAGAAGAAAGAGCATAAAGAAGAATTTTAAGAAATGAATAAAAAAATAGCACCTCTCAAAGAGATGAAAGATACTGTAGACCAAACTAAAAGTGTTCTAGAGACAAACAACAGCAGAAGTAAAATAAGCAAATTAGAAGATAGGACAATTGAATTTGAACACATATAGGAACAAATGGCAAGAAAGATGGAAATAATGGAATTAGATTTTGGGGAAATGATAGATAATATGAAGCACACAAATATAAGAATTATCAGTGCACCAGAAAGAGAAGAGAAAATGGGAGAAAACTTCCCAACTCTTATAAAACACATAAATATGAAAATCAAAGAATTCCAATAACCCCCAAAATAGAATAAATCCAAATAGGCCCACTCCAAAACACATACTGATCAGAATGTCAAATATTGGAGAAAAACAAAAAGTCATGAAAATGGCAAGGGAAAAGCAATGCACTACATAGAGGCAAAACCACAAAAGATTGAGTTCAGGCTATTCAACAGACACCATGGAGGCAAGAAGACAGTGGTATGATATATTTAAGATTCTGAACAAGAATGATTTCCAGCCAATAAGTCTTTATTCTACTAAGCTCTCTTTAAAAATTGAGGGGAAATTAAAATCTTCACTGACAAACAAAGGCTAAGAGAATTTTCCAACACGAGACCTGCCCTACAAGAAACACTAAAGGGAATTCTGTTGACTGAAAAGAAAGCAGGTGAGGAAGAAGGTCTGGAGATGAACATAGAGTTGAAAAGTAACAGTGAGGGTAGCTTAAAGGATTATAAGAGAGAGAAGGAAAAGAATACATAGATCTGATAAAATAAACACTAAAGGATAACATGGTAGGTTCAATAAATGCTTTTGCAATAATAACTCTGAACATTAGTGGACTAGATTCACCAATTTAAAGATATAAATTGACAGAATGGATTAAAAATAAGATTTATCTATACGCTGCTTGAAAGAGACTCATCTAAGGCTTAAGGATATAAATAGATTGAAAGTGAAAGGATGGAAAAAGACATTCTATGCAAGCTCTAACCAAAACAAAGCAGGAGTGGCTATATTAATATCAGATCAAGTTAACTTTATATGTAAAGATATAATAAGAGACAAAGAAGGACACTGTACAATAAAAGGGAAAATTCATGAAGAAGAAATAACAATCATAAATGTTTACGCTCCCAGTCAAGGAGTTCCAGAGTATGTGAGGCAAATACTGGCTAAATTCAAGGGAGCAATTGACATTTCAACAATAATAGTGGGGGATATCAATACACCACTCTCCTCCAATGATAGAACAACCAGAGAGAGGATCAATCAGGAAACAGAGAATTTCAGTAATGTGATAGGTCAGGCCACAGTGGCTCAGCAGGCAGAGTTCTTGCTAGCCATGCCGGAGACCTGGGTTTGATTCCTGATGCCTGAACATGCAAAAAGAAAAGATTAAACAATGTGAAAATGAATTAGACCTAATTGATATATATATATAGATCATTATACCTTAAAATATCAGGATAAGCATTCTTCTCTAGTGCTCCTTTAACATTCTCCAGGATAGAGCATATGCTGGGACACAAATTAGGTCTTTAAAATTTTAATAAGATTAAAATTATTCAAAGCACTTTTTCTGACTGTCATGGAATTAAATTGGAAATTAACAATCACTAAAGAACCAGAACTTTCACAAATATATGGAGGCTAAACAACACACTTTTAAACCAATCAGTGGGTCAAAGAAGAAATTGTTTGAGAAATTGATAAATATCTGGAGATGAATTAGAATGAAAATACAGCATATCAGAACTTCTGGGATGTAGCAAAGGCAGAGGTGAGAGGGAAATTTATCATGCTAAATGTCTACATTAAAAAAAGAAGAATTAGCAAAAATAAAAGCCTTAACTGCTTACCTGGAAGAATTAGAAGAAGAACAGCAAACTAACCCCAAAGTAAATAAAAGTGGAGAAATACAAATATTACAGCAGAAGTAAATGCACTGGGGAGAAAAAAAAACATAGAAATAATCAACAAAACTGAAAGTTGGTTCTTTGAGAAAACCAATGGACCCCTAGCTAGATTGACAAACAAAAGAAGATAGGATGCAAATAAACAAAATTAGAAATGAGAAGGGAGTCATTACTATGGATCCAGAAGAATTTTTTTTTAAATCATAAGAGGTTATTATGAAATACTATATGACAATTGACTAAGCAAATTAGATGAAATGGAGAAAGTTTTAGAAACATATGAATTACTAACACTGACATGAGAAGAAATAGACGATCTTAAGAAACCAATTACAAGTAAAAAGATTCAATTAGTTATGAAAATTTTTCCTACAAGTAAAAGTCCAGGGCCAGACAGCTTCGCAGGGGAATTTTATCAAACATTCCAAAAAACTAACACCAATTCTGCTCAAACTCTTTTAAAAAATTGAGGAAAACAGAACACTACCTAACTCATTTTACAAAACTAATATATTATATATATATATATATATATATATATATTTTTTTTTGCATGGGCAGGCACTGGGAATTGAACCTGGGTCTCTGGCATGGCAGGTGAGAACTCTGCCACTGAGCCACCATTGCCTGCCTGACATGAATATAACTTTAATACCAAAATTGGAAAGACATTACAAGAATGGAAAACTAAAGACCAATTTCACTAATGAACATAGATGCAAAAATTCTGAACAAAATTTTAGCAACATGAATCAAATGATACATTAAAGGAATTATACCTCATGTCCAAGTGGGATTTACACCAGAAATGCAAGGTTGTTTCAACATAAGAAAATCAATTAACATAATATAGCATAGTAATAAATTCAACAGGAAAAGTCATATGATCACATTGATGCTGAAAAAGCATTCAAGAAATTCAGCATCCTTTTCAGTTAAAAATGCTTCAAAAGGCAGGAATTGTAGGAAATGTCCTCAATCTCATAAAAGGCATAAAGAAAAATCCACAGCCAGCATCATTCTATATGGTGAGAAATAGAAAGCATTCCCCTTAAGATCAGGAAAGAGACAAGGATGCTCATTGTCACCACTGTTATTCAATATTGTACTGCAATTCCTAGATAGAGTTATTAGACAGGAGAAAGAAAAATTAAGGAATCCAAATAGGAAAAGAATAAATAAAACTTTCATTATTCACAGATGACATGATCCTATACTTGGAAAATCCTGAGAAATCCATGACAAAGCTACTTGAAATAAACACATATAGTATAGGGTAGGATACAAGATTAATGTACAAAATTCAGAAATGTTTATACATATATACAAATAATGACCTAAACATGGAGACAACTAAGGAAAAAATTCCATTCAAAATAACCACTAAAAGTATCAAATATGTAGAAATAAGCTTAACCATGGAAGTAAAAGACCTGTACACAGAAAAATATAAAATAATGTTTAAAGAAATGAGAGAAGATCTAAACAGATGGAAGGTATTTTGTGCTCCTGGAGAGGAAGGCTGCATTTTGTTAAGATGTCAGTCCTACCTAAAATTGATCTATAGAGTCAGTATAATGACAATCAAAATCCCAAGAACCTATTTTGAAGACTTGGAAAAGCTAGTTATAAATTCATTTAGAAGGGAAAAAACTTCAAATAGCTAAAGATATTCATACTCTAAAAAGAAGGGTAAAGTGGGAGGATTAATACTTCCCAATTTTGAAGCCTACTATGAAACCACAGTCATCAAAACAGCATGGTGTTGGCACACAGATAGACTTATTGATGAGTGGAACCAAATCAAGAGTGTGAGATTGACCACTAAATTTATGGTCAATTAAACTTCCACAAGTCTCCCCAATCTACTGAATTGGGACATAATTGTCTTTTCAAGAAATGAAAAGAATGAAAGAGCCTCATATTTTACACCATATATACAAATTAACCCAAAATGGATCAAAGACCTAAATATAAAATCCAGTACTGTAAAATTTCTGGAAGAAAACATAGGGAAATATCTTCAAGATCTAGTAATAGGAGGTAGTTTCCTGAACTTTACACATAGCAGAAAGAATGAAAGAAAAAATAGATAAATAGGAGTTTCTCAGAATCAAAAGCATCTATGCCTCAAGGAACTTTGTCAAAAAGTGACGAGGCATCTAACTCAATGGGAAAAATATTTGGAAACCATATATCAGATAAAGTTTTGATATTCCCATGTACATAAATTATACAACTCAGGAATAAAAGAATAATTGACCAAAGTATAAAATGAACAAAAGATAAGAATACACATTTTTCTGAAGAGCAAATACAAAGGCAAAAGCACATGAAAAGTTGTTCACATTCTTTAGCTATAAGGGAAATGCAAATTAAAACTACAATGAGATACCATCTCATACCTGTAAGAATGGCTGCCATTAAACAAACAGTAAGTTACAAAGTTTGGAGAAGGTTTGGAAAAATTGGATCACTTATTCACTGGTGGGACTGTAAAATGGTAGAGCCACTATGGAAAACAGTTTAGTAATTCCTCAGAAAACTAAACATCAAGTGCCCTATGACCCAGTGTCATGGTTAATTTCTGGTGTCAATGTGGCCAAAGGATTATGCACAGTTGTTTGGTCAGGCAAGCAACGGTGTGACCATTGCTGCAAGGATATATCATGGCTTGTTGATAAACCAGAAATCTGGTGCATTAAGTCATCAGGCAGCTGATTGCTTCTGTGGCTTATCACACCTGAAATCAACTAAGGCTTGCTCTCCCACAATGAGATATAATTCAATCAGTTGAGATCTTTTAAGGGAGAAGAGACCCTCACTTCTTCTTCAGCCAGCAAACTTCTCCTGCAGAGTTTGCCCAGACCCTTCAGCAGAGCCACCAGCATCACAGCCTGCCCTATGGATTTTGAACTCTTCTATTCCCACAGTTACATGAGACACCTTTATAAATATCATATTTATAGATCTCTCCTGTTGGTTCTGTTTCTCTAGAACACCCTGAGTAACCCAGCTTGGTACCTGGAGTGGTTATTGAGAAACAGAGTCTTAAAAATAAGTTTTACGGTTGGTTTTCCACTCTGGCCAGACTCAGAGGTACTAATGACTCAATTTACAATAATAAGGATAGCACTGAGAGTTCATGGGTTGAGTTGACAAAAGAGATACTCAAAATAGCACTATTAGAGTCTGCTAATTATATGCTTATATGAGGTAAGGCTCTGGGTAATAATGTTTTTGAAACCGTTACAGAGTTTGTGTAATTAAGAGGTGTAATGATGCTGGTGGTTGTTGTTAGATGCACTGATACATTGATGAGGGAAAGGGATGAACTAAGAATTTAAATTTGAAACTCCAGTGTTGTATGAATAATGTAAAACTACCATACATGGACTTGCAGAATGCCTTATCCACCATCATGCTATGCCAGACAGCATTGCTTCTGATAAAGGAACTCACTTCACAGCAAATGAAATGTGGGAATTGGCACATTCTCATAGAATTCTATGGTCTTAACATGTTCCCCATCATCCAGAAGTAGTTGTGTTGATAGAACAGTGGAATTGTCTTTTGAAGACTCAATTAATGTACCAAAAATGTGGCAATATCTTGCAGGGCTGGGGAAATGTTCTCCAGCAGGTTGTTTATGCTCTGAATCAGTGTCCACTCTACAGTGTTCTCTCTCCCATAGCCAGGATTCACGGGTCCAGGAATCAAAGGATGGAAAAGGGAGTGGCACCACTAGGTGGTGATCCACTAGGAAAATTTTGCTTCATGTCCCTGAAACCTTAAGCTCTGCTGGTCTACAGGTCTTAGTTCCAAAAGGAGGAGTGATCCTTCCAGGAGACACAACAACGATTCCATTGAACTGGATGTTAAGACTGTCATGTGGCCACTTTGGGCTTCTTGTGGCACTGAATCAACAGGTATGAAAAGGATTGATCCCGACTATCAAGGGGAATTAGGACTGCATCTACACAGTGGAGGCAAAGAAGACATTTCCTGAAATAAAGAAGACCCCCCTAGGGCATCTCTTAGTACTACCATGCTGTGTGATTAAAATCAATGGAACACTGTAACAACCTAATCCAGGCACTCTAATTGAGTCTTCAAAATGCAATTCCACTATTCTATCAACTCATTTGCTTCTGGATGATGGAGAACGTGTTCTAGTTTTCTAGCTACTGGAATGCAATATATTAGAAGTGGAAAGGCTTTTAAAAAGGAGAATTTGATAAGTTGCAAGTTCATAGTTCTAAAACCATGAAAATGTTCCAAGAAAAGAAAGTCTATAAACATGTTCAAATTAAGGCAACAAGAGGTTACCGTCACTCAAAAAAAGCTGAAGTATTGCAGGATATCTCTCCCAACTGGAAAGGCACATGGTGAACATGGTGACATCTGTTAACTTTCTCTCCAGGCTTTTTGTTAAATGAAACTCTTCAAGGGATGTATTCCTTCTTCATCTCAAAGTTCTCTGGGTGCATGGGCTCTGTGGTTCTCACAGCTCTGTCTCTGTCTCTGTCTCTGTCTCTGTCTCTCTCTCTCTTTCTCTCTCTCTCTCCCCAAAATGTCTTCTGTTTTAAAGGATTCCAGTAAAGTAATCAAGACCCACCTGGAATGGGTGGAGTCGCATATCCAGCTAATCAAAAAGTTAATACCCACAATTGGGCATATCGTATCTCCATGGAGATAATCTAACCAAAATATTCCAACCTACATTATTGAATAGGGATTAAAAGGAATGGTTGTTCCCAAAAATTGGATCAAAATAAAACATGGGTTTTCTAGTGTATATAATTCTTTCAAGCCAGCACACATGGTAAGGGCAGAGAATTCCATGAGAATGTGCCCATTCTTGCACTTCAATCAGGAATGAAGGTCTGGATCACTCCATCTGGCCAAGAATCATGGCCAACTGAAGTACTTGCTGAGGGTAAAGAGATCATGAAATGGGTAGTAGAAGAAGATATTGATAAATATGTATTATGACCATGTGACCAGTTACAGAAACGAAGACTGTGATTGTATGAATATTTGCTCCTGGTTTTGTTATGACTGTGTTTGCACATGTATATAAGCAAATACCTTTTCCTCTTGTCATATGACATAAATTGTACTGTTCATATTATAGTATTTATGTCATAGGTTATGAAGTTTAAGAGTGAATGTTACCTAAGAACTTGCACCTTATTTTGGAGAGATATAGTGTGTTTCTGGTAGTATGCAAGACAATTGAGTATTGTAAGGCAAAATATATGTCTGCTATGGGTTCTATTTGGAAATTAAGTATGCTTCTATGTGATGAGATGTGTATAGCTGCCAAATTGACAAGGGGTGGACTGTGATGGTCAGATTCTGGTGTCAACTTGGCCTAATGATTACTCCCATTTGTCTGTTCCAGCAGGCACTGCCCTGGCCATTGCTTCAAACATATTTCATGGCTGCTTGATAAATCAGAAGGAAAGTGTATTAAGTCATCAATTAGTTGATTGCATCTGTTTTGAACAAGGAATGCCTCCCACAATGAGATAATCCAATTAGTTGAGGTGTTATAAGGAGGAAGAATGACTCTTTCACTGCTTCTTCAGCCAGCAAGCCTCTTCTGTGGAATTTGTCCAGACCTTTCATCAGGGCTGCTCGTTTCACAGCATGCTCTATATATTTTGATTTCTTCCATTCCCATGGTTGCATGAGATATATTTGTAAATTTCATATTTACAGATCTCTCCTCTTGTTTCGGTTTCCATAGAGAAGCCCTGACTAACACACCCATCAATACCACTATTCAATATTTGCCCACAAGAGCTGAAAGCAGTGACACAGACATTTTCCCACTGATATTCATAGTGGCACTACCCACAATTGCTAAAAGATGGGATTAATCCAAGTGCTCATGAACAGATGAGTGGAGGAACCAAATTTGGCCCATACATATGATGGTATATTATGCAGTAATAAGATGAAATGAGGTCCTGAGACATATGACAATACGGACGAACATTGAGTACCTAATCGTCAGTGAAATAAGCAAGATACCAACGGTATCTCCATGGAGATGCTGTATGATCTCGACAATATCACTCCAGTAAAGATGACAATGTTAGGGCTCAGGTGAGCCAAAAGAGTTGCTCTGAATAATAGGCCAAGAAGTGATCAGTTTCCAGATGGAAAGTGAATGCAACTTTTTGCTCTACTATGATAGTATGATCTGTTTTTTTTCCTTTTTGGAAGGTATATGGTCTGGGAATCAAACCTGGGTCCCCTACATGGCAAGCGAGAATTCTACCACTAAACTACCCTTGCATCACCCAAATGCTGTAGTATGGTCTGGATGAAGATTTTGGGGACACATGGGGAAATGTGGTGCTCTCCTGCCCCATTGCCCTCACTCCTCCTTCTTCTTTCCCTCCTCTCTCCCTTTTCCTTTCCTCTCTTTTTCTTTCTCTATTTATCTTTCTTCCCTCCCTCCTTCCCTAGAAAAATACATATAAAATAAAATAAAAAAAACATTAGTTCCCCATACCCCTCCTATGTCTGGCCCCTGGGAACATGTATTTTAGATTCTGACTTTATCAATTTGAATAAACTATTTATTTCATATAAAAAGAAAAGTAACAAAATTACAAATACTGTATGGTCTCATTAATATGAACTAAAAGTGAAGAACACATGTTATCAGGAGATAGAATGTAGAGATTGGGCATTTGGTGCTTGTGCTGGTTTGAAATGATGTATGTACCCTAGAAAAGCCATGTTTTAATCCTAATCCCATTTTGTAAAGGCAGCTGTTTCTTCTAATCCCTATTCTGTATTGTATCTTTGAAACTGTAATTAGATAATCTACTTGGAGATGTGATTTAATCAAGAGCGGTTGTTAAGATGGATTAGATGATGACATGTCTCCACCCATTTGGGAGGGTCTTGAGAAGTTTCTGGAGTCCTATAAGAGAGGAAACATTTTGGAGAATGAAGAAGATTCAGACAGAGTAGAGCGACATAGCCACAAGAGGCAGAGTCCACCAGCCAACAATCTTTGTAGTTGAAGAAGGAAAATGCCTCCCAGGGAGCTTCATGAAACAGGAAGCCAAGATAAGCTAGCAGATGATGCTGGGTTTGCCATGTGCCCTTCCAGATGAGAGAGGAACCCTGACCATGTCCACCATGTGCCTTTCCAGATGAGGGAGAAACCATGACTGTGTTCACCATGTGCCTTCTCGGATGAGAGAGAAACCCTGAACTTCTTTGGCCTTCTTGAACCAAAGTTTCTTTCCCTGGATGCCTTTGATTGTACATTTCTATAGACTTGCTTTAATTGGGACATTTTCTCGGCCTTAGAACTGTAAACTAGGGTGGGCCACGGTGGCTCAGCAGGCAAGAATGCTTGCCTGCCATGCCAGAGGACCCGGGTTCAATTCCTGGTGCCTGCCCATGTAAAAAAAAAAAAACAGAACTGTAAACTAGCAACTCATTAAATTTCCCTTTTTAAAAGACATTCCGTTTCTGGTATATTGCATTCCAGCAGCTTTCAAGCTAGAACAGTGCTGAAGGAGTCCAAAAAACAAACAGTAGGATGATGCTCCCTTTATCCAGGACATGGAGAGGTGAGTGAAAACTAAGGATAAAAATAAATAAATAAATAATAGAGCAGGAGAAACAGGGTAAAAAATAGATACATCCTGAATGAGGTGGGTCATACCTTAGCTGAAGTAGCCTTGTTAATAGTCCTACTTACATTGGACCAACACCCACAGGAATATATTAAATATAAGAGCAAGGACTTATGGGTGTAAACAGCTTCAAACAACCAAACTGAACCTTCTGGATCCACAAAACACATGTTCCTTCTATATGCAAATACATTTATTCCATCACAATATCTCAAAAGCCTTAACTCATTTTAGTAACATTACTAAATACACAGTCCCATCGAAACTGGTTACAGGTGTGTACTGTCATGGGGAACAAATCCTCTCAGTCTTAGGACAGGTGAAACCTAAAATACAAGTTATCTGATGTCCATATACAAAAGAGCGTCAGGTATATGATAACCATTGCCATTCCCATAGGGAGAAATTGGAAGGAAAACAGGGGTCATGAGTCCCAAACAATTCAAAAGCCTTGTAGGGCATATTCAATTAGATTTTAAGGTCTGGCAGTCATCTATGGAGGGGTTTTTGTCCTCTGGGCCTGATGGAGTAGCAACCTCATCCTTGCTAAGTGCTTTCACAATGGCTGTGCTCTCCCTATGAGGTGAAGGCTGAGAACATTGGGGTAGCAAGTAGACTCTCTGCAACCCCTGGGGAATTAGCTCCACCATCTCTGAAGACTAGGATGGCAGCACTCTTCCTGAACAATTGGGTGGAAGTTTGCCCTCTCCAAGTGCTGAAGCATACTCACCCTTTCCACATACATGGGTGGTCTTGTTTACTTGGCCCAAAATTGTATCTTTGAAACAGACCTTAGCTTCCATGATTCTAGCTTTGAAGTCATTTTTCCTTCATCTGTCTCTTTTCTGTGCCTTTTAGTCCAGGCTGGCAGTAGTTCCATTCACATGGATTGCACAGAAAGCTTGTTGGTTTCACATGTAATACACAGGGGTCCAAACCATCAGATGGAAGAACTTTCCACAAATCCTTTCTGGATAACTGTATTTCCAATCCTGCCTTGCACTTAAATAGCTTACTGATTCACATGCAGCACAATTCTATGGGCACTCACTGTCTGAAGTCTCAGACTTTTCCAAGCCATCTATTTCTGGTTTCTTTGTGCCTAGGAATTCAGTTCTTAGCTTATCTCCTTCATCTCAAATTATACTATAAGCTGCAAGGAGAAACCATGCTGGACTTCCATATTTAGCTTCGAAATTTCCTTAGATAAATATTGAATTTAATCACTCTGGGAATTTTTCTTCCATCTGAAGTCAGAATTCAATTTTGCCAAGTTATCTGTCACTTCAAAACAAATATCACCTTTCTTACAGTTTGTGAAGGCACATTCATCATTTCTGTCTAAGGCCTCATTAGAGGTAACTTTAGGATCCATACTTTTATGAACAGTCTCTTCAAAAAGAAATATAGGCCTTTTCTATCAAGCAGTAAACAATTCTTCCAGCCACTACTCATTACCTAATTCCACAGTTGTTTCCACATTACTAAATTTGATAATAGCCACCCCTATTCTTCTGGTACCAAAATCGGTTTTAATTTTTCAGGCTGCTCAAAATAGATACCATTACATTGGTTTGTTTTAACAATAGGAATTTATTAGCTTACAGTTTGAGACTATGAGAATGTCCAAATCAAGGCATAATCAAGGCAATGTTTTCTTCCAAAAGACCAGCTGCTGGCAATCCTTGGGTCCTGTACCACATGGCAAGGCACATGGTGACATCTGCTGGTCTTTCTCTTCTCTTCTGGGTTTTGCTGTTTTCAGTTTTTTGCTTCTGTAGCTCTCTCTCTCTCTCTCTCTCTCTCTCTCTCTCTCTCTCTCTCTCTCTCTCTCTCTCTCTCTCTCTCCTCTCACTCACTCTATCTCTGTCTCTGTCTCTCTCTTTCTCTCTATGCCATTTATGAAGTATTCCAGTAACAGGATTAAAACCCATCCTTAATGATGTGGGTTGCACCTTAACTGAAGTAGCCTGGTCAAAAGGTCTTACAATGGGTTTACACCCACTGGTATGATTAAATTTAAGACAATGCCCTTCTGGTGTGTGTTCAGGTTCAAATCTCCACATGAGTTCAAACAGGAAAGGGAATGGTGACAAGTTAAGAGAATAGAGTTAATTGGTTTTAATTGACAACATGGCACTCTTTAGGTAAAACATCAGAATTTGGCTGTACTTGAAATGTATTGATAAACATCCACTGCTTTCAATAGCTCATGATTTTCTTTTTAAAAAAGAAAAAATTCAAGAAGAAACTCAAGAAGACTGGAAGAGAACTGTATTTTGACAGATTAGTGGGGCTTCTAGTGCTCTCCTGCCAGATAAAATGAGCCCACTGGAATTGTAATCCATTTCTTCCAGAGCTGCAAGGTGTCTGGAGGCATATTTCACTAATTATTAGTGCAGACCCAGTCCATGTGGAAACTGTCATGGGAAATAATTGTTTGACATTTAATAATTCATTTGTTGCTGCAGCCTATATTTTGAAAAGGTATATGAAGCATCACACATTTAATAGAACAAGTTAGAGCTATTGCTGGCAAGGTCAAACACTTTACTGGTTTTTGAGGCTTGGAATCCAATAGTACAAAATGAAAAGATGGCAACTTATATGTACATGAGAACTCATGGAAATTATTCTTCTTTTAGTTCTGCAAAAACAGAAATCCTTTATATTAAAAATTGCAACATGCAAGTGCAAACACCCAGAGTTTGTGGAATTTTCATTTCCTAGTAAAGCATACTTGTAGAAAGGGTTAATCTTAGTAATGCAATCAAAGTGGGAAGCAAGAAGGGAAATACTAAAATTACTCATTGTGCCAATGGCTTTATATGTTATCTCATTTAATCCTCAAAGTAGATCTGTGATTTTGGTATTACCCCTGTATTAGTTAGGGCTCTCTAAAGAAACACAATCAACAGGAAATATTAGTAAATATAAAACTTATAAAAGTGTCTCATGTAAGCATAGGAATGCAGAGTCCAAAATCTGTAGGGCAGGCTGTGAAGCTGATGATTCTAATGGAGGGTCTGATAGAACTCCACAGGAGAGGCCCACTGGCTGAAGCAGGAAGAGAACCTGTCTCTTCTGAATCCTCCCTAAAAGGCTTCCAGTGATTAGATTAAGCATAACTCATTAAAGAAGACACTCTCCTTGGCTGATTACAAGTGGAATCAGCTGTGAGGCAGCCAACGTGATCATGATTTAATTCTATGAAAAGTCCTCATAACAAAAGACAGGCCAGCACTTGCCCAACCAGACAAATAGGTACCACCACCTGGCCAAGTTGAAACATGAACCTCACCATGACAGTCCACCCCTTGTCAACTTGGTAGCTATTCTCATCACATTAAATGATACCTAATTATGAAACAGAAAACAATAAAAGATACTTTTTTTCTCATCTAACAATACTCAACTGTACTGCATATAAGTGGAAACACAGAATAGGGTTCAAGTCCTTGGGTAATATTCATTTTTAAACTTGATGTCTTACAACTTAAGTAATATAACATGAACAAAAGAGCATTACAGTTCTCATTTCTGTAGCTGATCACGTGGTCATAGTTCATATTTATCACTACCATCTTCCACTACACATCCCATGTTCCCTTTACCTTCAGCAAGCACTCAAGCTGGTCATGGTTCTTTGCCTGGTGGGGTGACCCAAACCTTCATTCCTGAAGTTTCAGAGCCATTGGTAGCCCAGCCTGGATTGGGTCTTGCAGTTTTTCATTGATTTTAATTCAGGGCATGACAGTACTAAAAGATGCCCTAGGGGTATCTCCTATATTCCAAGAAAACTCTTCTTTACCTCCATTGTGTAGTTGCAGTCCTATTTCCCCTGACAGTCAGGGTCAATCGTGACAGCAAGTAATGCAATTCCCTTCTTGGCTTGTTGATCCAGGGGCATGAGTAGCCCAAAGAGACCAGGTGGCAGTCTGAGATTCCAATTCAATGAAATCTTTGTTGTTTCTCCTGGTGGAAGCACTCCCCCTTTTGGAACTAAAATCTGTAGACCAGTAGAGGTCAGGGTTGCAGGGACAGGAGCAAAAATTTTCCTACTGGATCACTAAGGGTAATGATGAGTAGTTCCACTCCTATTTCCACCCCTTGGTTCTTGGACCCATGGTTCCTAGCTATGGGAGAAACAGCACCATACAGCAGACGTTGATTCAGAGTATACCAGCTTCCTAGAGAACATTATTGCAGCCCTTCAAGATATTGCCACCTAGTTGTCACAGTAATTGAGTTTTTAAAAGGTCATTCTACTGTTCTATCAATCCAGCTGCTTCTAGATGATGAGAACATGGTAAGACAAGAGAATTCCATGAGCATGTGCCCATTGCTGCACTTATTTGGTGTGAAGTGTGTTCCCTGATCAGAAGCAATGTTATGTGGAATACCATGGCAATGGATAAGGCATTCTGTAAGCCCACAGATGGTAGTTTTGGCAGAAGCATTGCATGCAGGGAAAGCAGATCTATATCCAGAGTGTGTGCCTAGTCCAGATAGAACAAATCACTGCCCCTTCCATGCAGAGAGCAGTCCAGTGTAATCAACTGGCCACCATGTAGTCAGCTGATCACCTCAGGGAATTGTGCCATATCGGGCACTGAGTGTGGGTTCTTGCTACTGGCAGATTGGGCACTCAGCAGTGGCTGTAGCCAGGTCAACCTTGGTGAGTGGAAGTCCATATTGCTGAACCCATCCATAACCTCCATTCCTACCACCATGACCACTTTGTTCATAAGCCTATTGGGCAATGAACAGAGTTGCTGCAGAAAGAGGCTGACTGGTATCCACAGAACCCGTCATCATATCCACTTGATTATTAAAACCTTCTTCTGCTGAAGTCACCCTCTGGTGCACAGTCACATGGGATACAAATATGTTCATGTTTTTAACCCACTCAGAAAGGCCTACCCATATACATCTTTCCCAGGCATCTTTGTCACCAATTTTCCAATTATTTTCTTTCCAAGTCCCAGACCATCCAGCCAAACCATTAGCAACAGCCCATCAATCAGTATACAAACGTACCTCTGGTCAGTTTTCCTTCCAAGCAAAATGAAGTTTTTTGCACTGCTTGAAGTTCTGCCCACTGGGAGGATTTCCCCTCACCACTGTCCTTCAAGGATACCCCAGGAAGGGGCTGTAGTGCTGCAGCTGTCCACTTTTGCGTGGGACATATCATGCTGAACCATCTGTAAACCAGGCTCGAGTTTTCTCTGTCTCAGTCAATTCACTGTAAGGAACTTCCCAAGAAGCCATAGCTCTGGTCTGGGAGAGAGAAAGTAATGTGGCAGGAGTGGAGACCATGGGCATTTGGGCCACTTCCTCCTGTTACTTACTTGTGCCTTCAAGATCTCCTCTGGCCCCATCTCTTATATACCATTTCCATTTTATGATGGAGTGCTGTTGCACACACTCAACTTTGTAGCTTGGTGGGTCAGACAACACCGAGCTCATGATAGGCAACTCAGGTCTCATGGTAACTTTGTGGCTCAAGGTTAAGCATTTGGCCTCTACTAAAGCCCAGTAGCAGGCCAAAAGCAGATTTTCAAAAGGAGAGTAGTTATCTGCAGGAGATGGTAAGGCTTTGCTCCGAAATCCTAAGGGTTTGCATTGTGATTCTCCTATAGGGGCTTGCCAAAGGCTCCAAACAGCATCTCTATTTGCCACTGACACATCCAGCACCATTGGATCTGCTGGATCATATGGTCCAAGTGGCAGAGCAGTTTGTACATCAGCCTGGATCTGTCGCAGACCCTTTGTTTGTTCAGGTCCTCACTCAAAATTAGCAGCTTTTCTGGTCACTCAATAAATGGGCCAGAGTAGCACACCCAAATGAGGAATATGTTGTCATCAAAACCCAAAGAGACCAACTAGGCATTATACTTCTTTTTTGGTCATAGAAGGGGCCAGATGCAGCTACTTATCCTTCATCTTAGAAGGGGTACCTCCACATGCCACATACCACTGGACACATAGATATTTCAGTGAGGTCAAAGGCCCCTTTATTCTTGTTGGATTTATCTCCTGTCCTCTGACATACAAATGCCTTACCAGTAATTCTAGAGTAGTTGCTACTTCTTGCTCACTAGCTCCAATCAATATTTTAGCATCAATATACTGGACCAGTGTGATGTCTTGTGGTTGGGAGAAATGATCAAGGTCCCTGCAAACAAGATTATGATATAGGGCTGGAGAGTTGGTATACCCCTGAGGTAAGACAGTGAAAGCATATTGCTGACCTTGCCAGCTGAAAGCAAACTGTTTCTGGTGGTCCTTACTAATAACTATTAGGCAAAAATCATTTGCCAGATCAATAGCTGCATACCAGGTACCAGGGGATGTATTGATTTGCTCAAGCAATGATATCACATCTGGAACAGCAGCTGCAATTGAAGTTACCACCTGGTTGAGTTTATGATAATCCACTGTCATCCTTCAAGACCCATCTGTTTTCTGCACAGGCCAAATAGGAGAGTTGAGTGGGGATATGGTGGGAATCACCACCCCTGCATACTTCAAGTCCTTAACGGGGCAATAATCTCTGCAATCCCTCCAGGAATCCAGTATTGCTTCTGATATATTATTTTGCTAGGTAGGAGCAGTTCTAATGGTTTCCACTTGGCTTTCCCAACCATAATAGCCCTCACTGAACAAGTTAGAAAGCCAGTGTGGGGATTCTGCAGTTGCTCAGTATGTCTGTTCCAATTATGTATTCTGGAACTGGGGAATTAACTACAGAATGAGTCCAGGGCCCCACTGGACCCACTGTGAGATGGACCTGAGCTAAAACATCATCAATCACCTGACTTCCACAAGCCCCCACTCTGACTGGTGGACAAGAGTGACGTTTTGGGTCCCCTGGAATTAATGTCACTTCTGAACTAGTGTCTAATAATCCCTGAAATATATGATCATTTCTTTTTCCCCAATACACAGTTACTGTGGTAAAAGGCTGTCAGTCTCCTTGGGGAAGGCTTAGAGGAAGATTGACAGTATAGATTTGTAGCAGTGCAACAAGGTTCTCCCCAAAAGGGACCTGGCCACCCCTTCATTCAAGGGGCTCTTGATCTGTTAACTGCCTCAAGTCTGGAAATTTATTAAGGGGCCGTGACTCTATGTTTTTGTAATTCAAGTTAAACTTCTGTTCACTTGACCTAGAACTCTTTTATTTATACAGCTCAAACAAAAATTCAATAGAGTGTCCATCTGTTGTATTTCTAGGTACCCCATGATTTACTAGCCAATGCCACAAATCTCTGTGAGTCAGATTATTTTGACTCCTGCTTTGAGTTTGCTGTCAATTATAATAGACACGTCCACCCTGTCTTTGGTGATTAAGTGCTGCCCCCTCAGCACTTTGCCAACTCAGGATCCAGTCATCTGCATTGCGTTTAAGGATTCCAGCTCAGTGACAGCAGTTCCCACAGTCATATCTGACCTGCAGAGAAGTGCAACTACAATGCTCTTCAGGGATGATGGTGCTAGTTTCACAAATTTATTTCTCACTGTTCTAGTAAAAGGTGCATCCTCCAGACATTGCTTGGGTGTAAGAGCAGACTTTGCATGATAAATCCACTCTAACATTCTAATCTCTCTAAGCCTCTGAATCCTCTCATCTACATTATACCAGGGCAGTTCTGGTATTTCACCCTCAGGTCATGTCAGCCACCTTTTGATATATGTTCCAGCCAGCCATGCATACAAATTGTTAATGCCTTTTCTAACCCCTGGAGCTATAACATTGAATGCAGAATCTCTGCTTAGTGGGTCCATACAATAAATTCAGCCTAATCCAGACTTATATTCCTCCCACCATTATCCCACACCCTTAAAATCCATTGCCACACATATTCCCCTGATTTCTGTCTATATAAATTGGAAAACACACTTCTTTTGGAGTATAATGTACCTCCTCATGTGCGATACTTTGTACCTCGCCTTAAGGGACCTGTTGGGACTTCAGTCTAGTTAGGTTTGAAGTAAATGAGGGGTGGTGGGGGTGTGTCATGAAGAAAATTAGAAGTCCCTTCCAAGCCATTTCCTTCAGGGCGTTCATTTGCAGTTTCATCTGGTGAAACAGGATTAATCGCTCTAGACCTAATTCCTTCTAGTGGAGGTTGGGTGGTCAACTCCTCAAGGCAGACTGGAGGTGAGGTTGCTATGCACTCAGGGCAGACTATTACAGGGTTATCCAGAGAAGACTCAGCATGACCTAGGGGTTTCAACCTCTCCACCGACATCACTATCAATCCATATGTCATCATCCCATTTTTCAGGGTCCCACTCCTTTCCAATGAATGTCCTCACTTTAATGGCAGACACCATGCAAGATTGATATTTCAGTTTATGTTGTACCATTGCTATTTTAATAGTAATATTCTGAGTGTGGTTTTCGGAGATCTCAAGTCTACAGCTACAAGAAATAAGATTTTCCTCCAGGACACTCACAGAACCATCTACATCTGTCAGAAGGCATGTAAGCTTATCATTTGAAATCTTAAGCCCATCTCTTTCATTCACTAATGTATACAGTGCATCTAACAACAACCAGACAACATCTCTATACTTTCTATTTCCACAAAACTTCATAAAAGCAAACAAGAAATCCCTTCCTTGGACTTTTTCTTTTGTCCCCTCAACTCTTCCATGAAAAAAAAAACAACAAAGTAATAAACAGTAATATCTACTGCTATGGATAGAAAATCAGACCAGAATGTTGACACTCCAGTACCATGGCCCAAGTAAAAGGAAGCATCATTCACAGTGTTAAATCTTTGCCCTAGCTGTCACTTGGAAATACTTCTCAAA
>PVIY010003842.1:0-108665 GCA_004026745.1 Myrmecophaga tridactyla | reverse complement strand
TCTAGTCTGGGAAAGAGAAGGTAATATGGCAGGAGTGGTGGTCATGGGCATTTGCACCACTTCCTAATGTAACTTATTGTGCTTTCAGGCCCAGCTTGAGCCTTAGCTCTTACATACCATTTCCATTTTATTATGGAGTGCTGCTGTTCACACCCAACTTTATGGTTTGATGGGTCAGACAACACCCAACTTGTGATAGGCAGCTCAGGTCTCATGGTAACTTGGTGTCCCATGGTTAAGTGTTCAGTCTCTACTAAGGCCTAGTAGAAAGCTAAAAACTGTTTCTCAAAAGGAGAGTATTTATCTGCAGCAACGGCTTTGCTCAAAATCATAAGGGGCTGCTTTGTGATTCTCCTATAGGGGCCTGCCAAAGTCTCCAGATAGCAACCCTATCTGCCATGGACACGTCCAGCCCCATTGGATCTGGTGGCTTATATGGCCCAAGTGGCGCTGGACATGTTGCAGAGCCTCCTTTTCTTCTGGTCCCCATTCAAAACTAGCAGCTTTTCTGGTTACTCAGTAAATGGGCCAGAGTAGCACATCCAAATGAGGAATCTGTTGTCTCCAATATCCAGAAACCATTTTGCTTTTTCTTCGTTGTATGGGGGGGCATATGCAACAGCTTACCCTTCACCTTAGATGGGATATCTTGACATGCCCCACACCATGGACACACAGAAATTTCACTGAGGTGGATGGATTCTGTATTTGTTGGATTTGTCTCCCATCCCCTGATACACACTTGCCTTACCAATAAGTTGAGAGTAGTTGCTACTTCTTGTTTATTAGGTCCAATCAAAATGATATCATCAATAAAATGGACCAGTATGATGTCTTGTGGGAGGGAGAAATGATCAAGGTCTCTGCACATCCATGCAGACAAGATTGTTACATCAGGTTGAAGAGTTGTTATACCCCTGAGGCAGGACAGTGAAGGCATATTGCTGGCCTTGCCAGCTGAATGCAAACTGTTTCTGATGGTACATAATGACAGCTATTGAAAAGAAGCCTTTGCCAGATCAATAGCTGCATACTAGGTACCAGGTGATGTGTTGATTTGCTCAAGCAATGATACTACATCTGAAACAACAGCCACAATTGGAGTCACCTCCTGGTTAAGTTTATGATAGTTCACTATCATCCTTCAAGACCCATCTGTTTTCTGCACAAGCCAAACAGGAGAGTTGAATGGGGATATGGTGGGAATCACTACCCCTGTGCCTTTCAAGTCCTTAAGAGTGGCACTAATCTCTGTAATCCCTCAAGGAATATAGTATTGCTTCTAATTCACTATTTTGCTAGGTAGGGGCAGATCTAGTTGCTTCCACTTTGGCTTTTCCTACCATAATAGCCCTCACTCCACAGGTCAGAGAACCAGTGTGAGGATTCTGCCATTGCTGAGTATGTTGACTCCAATTATGCATTCTGAAACTGGGGAAATGACCACAGAATGGGGTTGGAGACCCACTGAACCCACTGGGACATGGACCTGAGCTAAAACTCCATTGATCACCTGACCTTCATAAGTCCCAACTCTGACCAGTAGATCAGAGTGACATTTTTGGTCTCCTGTCATACTGGTAAAAGGCCACTGGTCTCCTTGGTGAAGGCTGGGTGAAAGATTAATAGTATAAATTTGTGGCAGTGTAAAAGGGACCTTCCCCAAAGATACCCAGCCCTTCCCTAGGTATTTAAGGGTCCCTAGGTCTGTAAACTGTTTCAAGTCTAGGAATTTATTAAGGGGCTGTGACTCTGTTTTGGCAATCCGAGTTAGACTTCTGTTCACTTGATCTAGAATTATTCTGCTTATACGGTTCAAATGAGAATTTAGTATACTGCCCATCAATTTTACTTCTAGGTACCCCATGATCTACTAGCCAATGCAACAAGTCTCTGTGAGTCAGATTATTTTGAGTGCCACTTTGAGTCTGTTGTCCATTATGATGGCTACACCCACCTTGTCTATGGTGATTAACTGTCACCACATGGAGTCTGTGAACTGGGGATCCAATCATCCCCATTCTGTTTAAAGATTCCAGTTCAGTGACAGCAGTTCCAACAGTAATATCTGACCTACAGAGAAGGGTGATGTTCTAGTTTGCTAGCTGCTGGAATGTAATATACCAGAAATGGAATGGCTTTTAAAAAGAGGAATTTAATAAGTTGCAAGTTAACAGTTTCTAGGCTGTGGAAATGTCCCAATTAAAGCAAGTCTATAGAAATGTTCACTATAAGGCATCCGGGGAAAGATACCGTGATTCGAGAAGGCCAATGAATTTCAAGGTTTCTCTCTAAAGTGGAGAGGCACATGGCAAACATGGTCAGAGTTTCTCTCTTATCTGGAAAGGCACATGGAGAACATGGTCAGGGTTTCTCTCTCAGCTGGAAGGGCAAATGGCAAACATGGCATCATCTGCTAGCTTCCTCTCCAGCTCCCCCGAAGGCATTTTCCGTCTTCATCTCCAAAAGTTGCTGGCTGCTGGACTCTGCTTTGTGGTTCTGTGGCATTCTCTGCTCTCTCAGAATCACATGGCCTTCTCTCTCTTTTTCCAAAGTGCTTCTTCTTTTAAAGGATTCCAGTAAAACCAATCAAGACCCACTTGGAATGGGTGGAGACACATTTCCACCTAATCAAGTTTAATACGCACACTTGATTGAGTCACATCTCCATGGAAATAAGTGAATTAAAGTTTCCAACAGACAGTACTGAATAGGGATTAGAAGAAACCATTGCTCCCACAAGGTTCATTAGGATTAAAACATGGCTTTTCTAGGATACATAAACCTTTTCAAACCGGCACAGTGATTACATAGCTCTTCAGGGCTGATGGAGCTAGACTCACGAATTTATTTCTTAAGGTTGTGGTGAAATACATGTCCTCTGGACATTCCTGGAGAGTGTGGGCAGGTCTTCCATGATAAATCCACTCTAATAACCCATCTCTCTAAGCCTCTGGATCCCCTCAGCTACATTATACCAGGGAAGTTCTGACATTTTGACCTCAGGTAATGTCAGCCATCTTTTGATCCATGTTTCAACCAACTATCCAAAGAAACTGTTAATGCCCTTTCTAACTTCTCAAACTACAACACTGAATGCAGAATCTCTGCTTAGTGTGCCCATATCAATAAATTCAGCTTGACCTAACTTTGTATTCCTTCCACCATTATTCTACATCATTGATATCCATTCCCACACATATTCCCTTGATTTTTATCTTTATAGATTGGAAAACTCATGCAGTTCTTTTGGAGTATAGAATACCTCCTCATGGGTCACAGTTTGTACCTCACATTTTGGTGCCTGTTGGGACTTTAGTCTAGTTATAGGTCCTGAAGAAAAGAGTGGTGGAGGGGTTATCATGAAAAGAAATAGAAGTGTCTTTCAAGCCAATTACCTCAGGGCATTCCATTGTATTTTCATCTGGTGAAACTGGATTAGTCTTTCCAGACAGAAAAGTGAGGGCTTTTCCCCAGGGGAGGTGGTTTCAGGTTTAGAAGGCACTAAAAGGTTATATTCTTTAGATGGAGGTTGGATGGAAGACTCCTCTGGATATATTGGAGGCCAGGAAGCTATTTCCCTAAGGCAGTCCATTACAGGTCTATCTGGCAAAGATTCAGGAGATTCCAAGGATTCCATCTCTCTATCACCGTCATTATCAAGCCATATATTCCCATCCCATGTTTCAGGATCCCATTCTTTTCCAATCAAAGCCCTTATTTTATCTATTTATTTTATTTTTATTGACAAACCAAAACAACATATATACATGAACATTCTTAACATATAAACATTCCATACATGGTGTACAATCAATGGCTCACAGTATTATCACATAATAGTATATTCATCACCATGATCATTTTTTAGAATATTTGCATCACTCCAGAAAAAGGAAAAACTCATACATACCATACCCCTTACCCCTCCCTCTCATGTACCACTAGTATTTCCATCTACCCAATTTATTTTAACCTTTGTTCCCTATTTTTTATTTATTTTTAATCCATATTTTTTACTCATCTGTCCACATAGATAAAAGGAGCATCAGACACAAAGTTTTCACAATCACTTAGTCACATTGCGAAAGCTATATCATTATGTATTCATCTTCAAGAACATGGCTACTAGAATACAGCTCTACAGTTTCAGGAACTTCCCTCTAGCCTCTCTAATACACCTTAAACTAAAAAGAGGATATCTGCATAATGCATAAGAATAACCTCCAGGATAACCTCTCAACTCTGTTTGAAATCTCTCAGCCACTGACACTTTATTTTGTCTCATTTCTCTCTTCCCCCTTTTGGTCGAAAAGGTTTTCTTAATCTCTTGATGCTGAGTCCCAGTTTATCCTAGGATTTGCCAGGGAGGTTTACACCCCTGGGAGTCACTTCCTACATAGAGAGGGGGACGGCAGTGAGCTTGCTTGCTGTGTTGGCTGAGAGAGAGATAGGCCACGTCAGAGTAACAAAAGAGGTTCTTGGGGGGTGACTCTGAAGCCTAATTTTAAGTAGGTTTAGCCTATTCTTTGCAGGGATAAGTTTCATACGAAGCCCTTATTTTAATAGTAGACACCCTGCAAGGTTGAGACTTAAGTTTACATTGTAAATCTGCTACTCGTACAATGAAGTTTTTTGTCTGGTTTTCAGAGATCTCAAGTATGCAACCACAGGAAATAATATTTTCTTTCAGGGCACACAGAGAAACTTTTACATTATTCGTACAGTGCTGAAATTTCAAATTTGAAGCCTTCAGTTCATCCCTTTTCCTCATCACTGTATCCAGCATATTTAACAGCAACCAGCCAACATCATTCATTATATGTCTTAATTCCACAAAACTCCATGAAGGTGTCAGAAACACTCTCACCCAGAGCCTTGCCTCATAAAAGCATGCAATTAGCAGAATCTGATGGTTATATTTTTCATATCTCTTTTGCCAGCTCTCCATCATTTTTTAAAATATGCAGTTAATAGCTTTTTCTTTTTTTAACTTGTTTTTCATGAACTATAACATATATGTAAAAAAAGCGATAAATTTCCAAGTGCACTTTAACAAGTCATCACAGAACAGATTTTAAAGCTTGGTATGGGTTATTGTCCATGATTTTTTTTCTTCTAGCTGCTCTAAGACACTGGAGACCAACAGAAATATCAATATAATGACTCAGCAGTCATACTCATTTATTAAAGCCTATCTTCTTTGCTATACTCCTCCTTCTCTTATTTTTATTTCTGTATTTATTTATTTTTTAGGGTGCCTAGTCTGGAAATCGAACCAGGGTCTTCTGCATGAAATGTGGGCATTTTAACCACTGAACTACCTGTGTACTCCTCCTCCTCTCTAAATACATATATACATAAAAGCAATAAAATTCAAAGTACATTGCAACAATTAGTTGTAGAACAGATTTCAGAGTTTAGTATGGGTTACAATTTTAGGTTTTTACTTCTAGCTGCTCTAAGGCACTGGAGGCTAAAAGAAATATCAGCATAATGATTCAGTCCTCATACTCATTTGTTAAACCCAACCTTCTCTTTATAACTGTAATATCACCTTTGATCTTTCTCACACTCTTTAGGTGTATTTGGGCTATGCCCATTCTTTTTCCTATTGGAACAGTCTGTCTATAATGTGGGATATGGGGATGGAACAAGTTAATGTTCTGGAAGGGCTGGCCCCTCTTCATTTCAGGACTTTCCTGGTCCAGGGACCTCTGGAGGTTGTAGGTTTTGGAGAGTTACCTTAGTGCAGCAACCTTTTCAGAATCTTATGTAATGCCCTAGATATTCTTTAGGATTGGCAGGAATGGTTTTGGTTGGGGTTTGGCAATCTATGATAGGTAGCAGTGTCTAGCTGAAGCATGCATAAAAGTGACCTTTATTGTAGTCTTTCAACTCTCTCAGCTCCTGATACTTTATTTGTTTATACTTCTTTTCCCCCTTTTGGCCAGGATGGCATTGTTGGTCTCATGGTTCCAGGGCCAGGCTCATCCCTGGGGGTCATCTCCCACACCTCCAGGGAGACTTTCATCCGTGGATGTCATGTCCCATGTAGAGGGGCAGGAAATGGTTTCAGTTGAAGAGTTGGGCTTAGAGAGTGAAAGGCCACATATGAACAACAAAATAGGTTATCAGGTGGTGACTCTTAGGCATACCTATAGGTCCACTAAGCTCCTCCACTACATACATTAAGCTTCAAAAGAGCAAGGCTGAAGATCAAAGACTTGGCCCAATGATTTGGATGTCCCTAATGTTTGGCATTCTCCCATCCCTCAAGGGACTTTGCCAATTCTTTTTGATTATCTGCTTAAAATACTCTGGGATCTATCCAGATATTACATTAAACTATACAGGATTAAAGGCTCTCATTCTTATTCTGGGCTCCCTGTGTTTGGATTGTTTAAATGATCTAACCAAACAGATTGAGTTAGACTATATGCTGCAGAAAACCTAGGTTCTGGACAGACTAAAACTTTCTTTGGTCTCAAAGAGTAGGTGAAGTTCTAAAATATAGGCAAAGTCTTCCTTACCCTTGTATTCTGAATTACCTTAATCCCGACCTGATCATCTTCACTCTTATCTCTAAATACCAATTTATAGATATAAAACAGCCCCTCAAAATCCAGAAATAACAATTACACTCCATACTAAGTGTGACTGCTATAAAAGCATACAATCTAGACCTCAGTTTTCTTAAATGTATTTTTTAAATGAGATCATACAATAGTTGCTCTTTTGTTTCTGGCTTATTTTGCCTCACTAAATGTCCCACAGGTTCATTCACATCATTGCCTGCCTTACAACTTCATTCCTTTTTGTAGCAGTACAGTGTTCAATCATATGTTTACACCACCACTCACCAATCTTCTTCTCAATCAGTACATCTTTCAGCCACCTCTATCTACTGGGCCACATGTAAAATGTCCAAAGTCAACAGTCCATCAACATTCTCAATTTTACATAATTTTGTCAGTGCTATCTTGATTATTGGAAACAGGGTCATTAGTGCCTCTGAGTCTAATCAGAGGAGAAAACCAATAGTAAGAACCCATTTTTAAGATCCTGTTTCTCAAGAACCACTCCTAGTACCAAGCTGTATTAGTCAGGGTTCTTTAGAGAAATAGAACCAACAGGGGATATGTATAAATATGAAATTTATAAAGGTATCTTACAACTGTGGGAATGGAAGAGTCCAAAATCCATAAGGCAGCCTGTGTAGCTGGCAGCTCTGATGTAGGATCTGGACAAACTCCACAGGAAAGGCTTGCTGGCTGAAGAACCAGTGAACAAGCCTCTTGTTCTTCCTTAAAAGTCTTCAACTGATTGGATAATCTTGTGGGTGTGAGAAGTGCCTTAGTTGATTGCAGATGTAATCAGTCACAGATGCAATCAACTCACTGATGATTTAATAATCACTCTTCCAGCTTAACAGCCAGCCATAAAATATCCTAGCAGCAATGTTCAGGCCAACGCTTGCCTGACCAGACAACAAGGTATCATCACTTGGCCAAACTGACACCAGGACATAACCATCACAGCCTTATGACTCTTTTAATGTCTGTGGAACCAGTAGTGATGAACCTTCTTTCATTTTTGAGATTGCTAACTTTTTTTTCACTCTGTCTTTTTGGTTAGTCTGGCTAGAAATTTATCAATTTGGTTGATTTTTTTCAGAGCCTCCTTTCGGTTTTATTGATTTTTCTCTATTGTTTTTCTGTTTTCAGTTTCTTTGATTTCTGCTTTAATCTATATTATTTACTTTCTTTGCATGTTTTAGGTTTAATTTGCTCTTTTTCCTCATTTGGTGAAGTGAAAACTTATATTATTGATTTTAGATTTTTCTTTTTTTTGTGATATATTATATGCATTTGATACTATAAGTATCCCTTTAATCATTGTTTCAGCTGTATACCACAAATATTGATGTGAGATATTTTCATTTTCTTTTAGTTCAAAACAAATTTTAATTTATCTTGAACTCTCTCTTTACCCAAGGCTTATTGAGAAGTATGTTAATTGCAATGCATTTGCAGATTTTCCATGTTATCTTTCTGTTATGAATTTCTAGTTTAATTTCATATATCTAACAGCATAATTTATATGATTTCTAATCTTTTAAATTTGTTAAGGTCTGCCTACGGCTCAGGATAAGGCCTGTATTGGTAAATATTCTGGGTTCTCTTGAGAAGAATGTGTATTCTGCAGTTGGGTGAATTGTTCTATAAATGTCTGTTGGGTCAAGTAGTTGATAGTATTCTTCAAATCATCTATATCCTTACTGATTTTCTGTCTTCATGTCCTATCAATTACTGAGAAAACAGTGTTGTTATCTCCAAATATAAGAATTCATTTGTCTGTTTCTCCTTTCAGACCCATTAGTTTTTGCTTCATATATTTTGGTGCTATGTGCATAAAAACTTAGAATTTTTATGTCTTCTTTGAAAATTGATACTTCATCATTATTTAATGTCCTTTTTTTATCCCTGTGAATCATGTTTTGTTCCAAAATCTACTTTAAAAAGAATAATGTGGATCCTCCAGCTTTATTTTGGTTAGTGTTTAAATGGAATGCCTTTATTCTTTTACTTTTAACTTAAGTCTTTATAGTTCAAATGGGTTTCTTATAGTCAGCATATATTAAATCTTGCCTTTTAATCCAATCCAAATATTTATGTTTTTTGAACTTCCGTGTTAATCCATGCACATTTAAAGTGATTATTGATATAATTTGATTAAATTCTACCATTTACATGGATTAACTATAATTTAATAATTTCCTATTCCTTGCATTTATTCTGTTTCTTATTTCTTTTTCCTGCCTTCTCTGTGTCCAATCGAATATGTTTTATGATACTATTTCATCTATTTTATTAATTTAGTATTTATACCTATTTTAAAAAATCTAGTCATTGCTTTAGAGTTGCAATTTACATTTAAAAATAATCTAATTACATTTTCAAATGAGATTATACTGCTTCATGTGTAGTGAAGTGTAAGGATCTTATGATAGTTTTCTCCTCCTATTCTCTGCTGCCATAACTTTCACTTTTACATATGCATAAACATAGAATATACTGCTATCAGTATTGCTGTAAATCCTGTTATCATTTAGTTAAATTAAAAAGTGGATAAAATATAATATTTTATCCTCTCACTACTTCTATTTCTGATGCTTTTCATTTTTTTGTGTGGATCCACATTTCTCATCTACATCATATTCCTTCTGTCTAAAGAACTTCCTTTAACATTTCTTGCAGAATGCTGGCAGTGAATTCTTTCAGATTTTGTTAAAATCTTTATTTCTCTTTCACATTTGAGGGTTTTCTTTGCTGGGTGTAAAATTCTGGGTTATCAGTTTTTAAATTTCAGCTCTTAAAGATGTCACTCCATTGTCTTTTTGAGTGGTTTCTGCAAGAAATCTGCTGTAATTCTTGTCCTTATTTCTATGGAGATAATAACATTTTCCCTCCTCTGGCTGCCTTCATGATTTCCTCTTTGTCTTTGGTTTTCACGAGTTTGAATATGCTATGTCTGGATGTGGTTTTCCTTTTCTTCCTTTCCTCCATCTCTCCTTCTTCCTCTTTTCCTCCTCCCTCTGCTCTCTCACTTCTCTCTCTCTCTCCTTTTCTTCTTTCTTATGCTCTCCTGTTTGGTGTTTTGTGAGCCAATTTACTACTAATTCTGCCCTTATTTTGTAAATATTCAGCCATTATTTCTTCAAGTATTTCTTTGCTTTAGTCTCTCTTTCTGGGTTTTTCTTCTGAAATTTCAATGACAATTTTGTTGCATCATTTGATATTGTCCCACATCTCTTGAAGTTTGTATTCTGTTTTTTCCCCCCACTCTTTTTCCTTTTTTTATTTTGTGTTGGGTAATATTTATTGACCTATATTCACATTCACTGGTTGCTTTCTTGACTTTAGCAAGTCAACTTGAAGTACCCATTGAAGGCAACCTTTGTATCTTTTATTGGATTTTTTATTTCTGTCATTTCTATTAATTCTTATACCTTCCATCTCTCTATTGAAATTGTCTATCTGAAATAGTGTGTGTCTATCTCTTATGTTAGAGTCTTTAAGTTATTAATTATAGTAATTTTAATTTTCTAGTTTGATAGTTACAATATTTGAGTGATGTCTGAGTGTGGTTCTGATGAATGCTTTGTCTCCTCAGATTATGATTTTTCTTGGCTTTTGAAATGTCTAATAACGTTTCTTGAGAGTTTTTCTTGAAAGTTCAGTAAATACTGAAATAAACATCATTTATGTTTAGAATGAATAGTGTTTTTTTTTACTAGGCTTTTAGGTGTGGGATTGTATTAATCTGATCTGTTACTGGTCTGGGCTTTATGCTCATTGTTGCTATAATTACCAGAGTTGGTGTTTGTTCTTGCTATGAGCATAGAGTCTTCAATTGAATTTAGTGGTACCTTGGTTTTGTCCCTCTGTTTGGCTTTGTGTGTTCTATTTGTGTTACTCCCCAAAGATAGCCTGTGTCTTGCAACTCTCCAACTGTATTCCCCTTTTTCATTTGAGGCTTGTTAGTGTGGTGATAAAGATGGGAGAGGGAGACATCTCTGATATTCTTCTTTTAAGCTTCATTTGTAGTCAGGTATTATGAACTTGCATCTTTGGGCATGACTTTCACAAGTATTTCTGTTTCTCCCCTAAGTTAGATCTACCGTCCACCTTGCTCTCTTCCTTCAGCTTCAATGTGTATCTGATTAGTACCTTCTGCCTAATATTTTGAAGCCCTTCTTCTTGCAACAGACATGGGGAATGGATCTGGTGAAGTTTCAATAATCACCTCTGCTCTCCTCTGGTGTAATGGAATTCTACCAGTGTGCCCTACCTGGAAGATTAAACCTATTGTTCTGAACTAGAGATAAGGGAATGGATTAGGGCAGAATTTGGCAGTGGTTGCTCTTCCCCTTCCCCAGTCAGCACCACTGTGGTGTGGGTTTTCTCTGGATTGTCCCCTAAACATCTCTGTGAGAGCCTAGTGGAGTTCTTGGAAGAAAAATCTGCACAAGAGTGAGGAATCCTCTATGTTTATGATCCTCAAGGTATTTACACTCTCACACCAGCTGTCACTTGGTCTTTAGTAGCTTGTTAAACATTTCTAGTTTTTGCTGGTTTGAAGATATTATATACCCCAGAAAAGCCATGTTTTAATTCTAAATCAATCTTGTAGAGGCAGCCATTACTTTTAATCCTAATTCAGTAGTGTAGGGCAGACATTTTTGATCAGATTATCTCCATGGAGATGTGACAAACCTAATTGTGGTTGTGACCTTTTGATTAGATGGAAATGTGACTCCACCCATTCCAGTCAGGTTTTGATTAGTTTACTGAAGTACCTTCAAAGAGGAAAGATTTTGGAGAGAGCAGAGCTGACACAGATGCTGACACTTGAAGAACAGAGATGCAGATGTTTGGAGATGCTTGGAGTCAAGCAGACATTGCCATGAGATGTTAAGCTTGCCCAAACCTGGAGAGAGCAAAGGGAAGCCAAGAGATGAAAGTCAGCTGCAGAGAAATAAAGTGAGGAACACCCACAGGAACAGAGGCTGAAGGCAATGGAGCCCAGGAACAAGGGACAGCAGATGACAGCCAGCTATGTGACTTCCGAGCTGACAGGTGTTCCTGACCCATCTGCCTTCCTTGAATTAAAGTATCTTTCCCTGGATGCCTTAGTTTGGACACATTTATAGACTTAGAACTGTAAACTTATAACTTATTAAATTCCCTTTATAAAAGCCGTTTTATTTCTGGTGTATTGCATTCCAGCAGCTTACAAACTAAGACAACGGCTTATATAGTGTTTGGTGGTGTCTAACCCCAGTAAGAAAATTCTTGATCCTTATTTCTCTTTTCTGACACTTGTCTCTCTCTAGATTTTGAGTTAATTGTCTGTCTTGTGAACTCACTTCTCTGATGGATACAAGAAAAATCATTTATTTGTAATTTTTTAGCTTCTTTATTGGTGCAGGATGGAAGTGACACTCTCTCTGACTTTCTGAAGAGAGCTTATTTGAAAACACTTGAACCCATATTTATAATGTCATTGAAAATAAATTGTAAATAAATGCCATGTTAGATATAATGCTTGTTATTGTTCCAAAGATCAGTAAGACTATAACCTTTGTAAACTTTCTTAGCTCCCTGAGAAAATATTGTTATGAACAACTTCACGTATGAAAGGTGATATTTTTAGAGAATGGTGTGTAAAGTTGAAAGAAAACTAAATTCATTACTTATTAAAATAAAGAGAATTCTGAGCTTTCTTCTGTTCTGTAGGAAAGCAAAAAGAAGTATGAGGGAAGAAGAAAAGGGGAGATGGAGTGATACAGCATAGTGAAAAACAAGGACCTCCTAGAGAAATATTGGCTGAGAAAAAGTTTCCACATTGGTAGTGGTGGTGCTTTTAAATAATTTGCTGTCACACTTCATTAGGTAACTATCTCTCCATTAGTAAAATCTGCTACATGCATTTGAATACCTTATGTAAGTCATTCCTGGGGGTGGGGTGGGGTGGTTTCAAGTAAAAGGATCCAAGTTCCTCATCTAAGTTGAGATCTGGCATGCAGAAACAAGAGAACCATGGAGATGAGATGCAAGAGATTGAGAGTTGAGTGGGTGGATCTAATAAGAAATTAGATCCCAAGATGATCACGACTTTGACAGCTGCTGAAATCTTTGGGAGACCTTTGAATTTCACAAAGCATATAGGCTAGGGGGTTTAAGCTAATTTTATTTGCATCACTGCTGACAATCTGGCTACATTTCATTGAGTGACAAATTGATTTTAAAATTTAAGTTCAATTTTATATCTGTGATATTCCTACTTTGGTCCATACTTGTAGACATACTTCACAGCTGGGTGGGGGTGCTGATTTCTGACTATGGTAAGCTATTTATTGTTTCTAAAATTGTTCTGAGGATAGTCACAGCTTTAATGTTATTTGATATAAATTATTTTCAAAGATGTTTGAATACTTTCTTTTTGAAGTGATGATATTGTAATGTATATTCACGAAACAATAAGCTTTTCTTGATTCTGTTACATTTCTAAAAGTAAGCAATTTTTTCTTGGAAGGCTCACATTCAAGATCTTAAGCATCTCTTATTTAGATGGCTTCTGAACTGGGAGTGAGATTATGAGTTTATATACAACCACTAATAACAATTATTCATAAATTTGCCTATTTTTAAATGGCAGAATTGAGGCAATGTGGGGAGTGAGGCTAATGCTGAGACTAGGCAAACACGTACACAGATCTATAAAACAAACCTGCCTTGTATATACAAAAAAGTTCACTTCCTATCGGATATCTTAACAATTTCAAGTAAGTCAGGGTTTTCATTTTAAGATTTCAAATGAATGCATTTCAAGATTTGATATAAGGACAGAATGCTTTCTCTTCCCATTTGGAATCCGATGGTACTCCTTTAATGCCATTGTCATATTCCTTGCTTTCTGACATCATTACGCTTTGGGTATTCCCAAAGGTTCAATTTTGAATCTCCTGCTTATTTCTCTTTATGATTTCTGGTGAGCTGATTCTTTTCTAATTTCAACCATTATCTCTTTGCTAATGATTCTCAAATTTATACCTACAGTATGGTTTCTTGCTAGACCCTTAGACTTGTATTTCTGTGTGCAGCAAAACTCCATTCAGTTCCCCTGCCATCACTTCAGCACTGAACTCATCATTTTCCCCTTCTTTACCTCACCACAGCTCTCTTTCTCCATGTAGCATCCAGTCATGGAATCGTCATTTTCAGGTTCCTAGTCTAGAGGCTATGGAGTCATCAGTGACTCCTTTTTTCCCCTTTCATTCTCTAAACAGATCTTTCATGACATTCTTTTATTTTCTCTTTTCTCTGTTACTCTTTTGAAAGTTTCTTTACCTTCTGACCAATAACTTATATGGTAAATACTACAAAATAATGATTAGGTTCACTCTAGATTAGATGGAAATGTGATTAGTCTGTGATGATTTATTCTTATTAAACCCCTAAATAGGCTCAATGATCACTGTTTCTTTTTCCAAAGGTTCATAAATTATTTAACTAACAATAAATCTGAGAATTCTTCTGAGGATTCAACATCAGCATCATACCCCAGTGCTCCTGTGTTTAAAAACTGGTAAAATGTGGTAATAAAACCAGGCCCTCATCTAAGGACCAGCATCAAGATCACATCCCGGTGCCCATTTTGGACAAGTTGGCACTTAGGCACACATTTAGGCTTGTGGTTTCTCTCTTCTTCCCTACAATTGCATTAAGTTTATTAATCTTACATTTTTTATTTCAGTTCTAAGTCCTTTAAGTACTCTAAGCCTGAAGACATGCTTCTGAGGAAACAGAATTCAACTCATATTTAAAAATCCTAACTGCAATGACACTTGTGAAGTGATAGAAAATCTGGTTATTTTTGCTTTAGTGTATAACTATATTGAATTGAAAACTAATTATGAAGTACATATGCAAGAACCCTATATATTTATTCTATATAAATCACATTACTTTCAATGAAATGCAATTCAGAAATAAAAAATTCATGCAATTTTAGACTTAACAAAGGATGCAATTTATAATTCTTGTTTCTTTCTGCATTCCTCTAGTCCTCAGTTTCTTCATCTACCCATACAGTTGCCTTATGGCCTCTATTTCCAATCCCTATACTAAATTCCCACAAAATTTATTCCTCCAATTGGAAGCCATTTTAGATTGAATTTGTTTGAAAGACAATTTTTAATTATAGGAAAGTTACTGTACAGAGTGTTCCTTTATACACCTCACTCAGCCTCCATTATGATAGCCATGATACATTTGTCAAAGTTAAGAAATTAACATTGGTACATTGATATTACCTGAACTATATAGACATTTCAAATTTTACAAATTTTCCCACTAGTGTTCTTTTCCTATTCCAGGATCCAATCCAGGATACCATGCTACATTTATGCATCAGGTATTTTTAATCTCCTCTGGTCTGTGACAATTTCTTAGTCTCTTTCCTTGTTTTTCATAACCTTGAAAGTTTTTAAGAGTAACTTTTCATGTATTTTGTGGACTATCCCTCAATTTGGGTTTGTCAGATATTTTCACATAGTTAGATTTGGGTTATGGGTTTTTAGGGAAGACTACCACAGAGGTGAAGTGCCCTTCTCATTACATCACACCAAGGGGTACATGATATCAACAATGTAAATTTACTATTTTTCCCTTTCCATACTCTATTCTTTGGAAAGAAGAGCCATGATGCCCAGCCTTAACTCAATGTGAGATAAATTAAGCTTCACTTCCTGAGGGTCTTTCAAATTTTCCTTGCTATACTCATTTCTCCCCTCAAATTCTCATACTCCTGGAAGCAGCCAAAATACCTGTTGCTCTTTCATCTGCAAAGTTCTTTTTCTGTTGTACTTTTGCAACATTCCCTTCCCCTACCCAGAAGAGTGCTGCTTGTGCTTATTATATTCTTCCTCAAAGGTTGTGATCCTGGATGTTGTTGGTGCTTCCTGTTCCCTACAAAGACCTGAATTCCAGTGCCAAAGAGGTGATCCTTATGGCTGACCCAATGAGCAAGAATGACTCCTCTTCATAAGGTGTAGGGGGAAGGAAACTGGACAGACTATGGATGCGTGTACATTTGTGATTTTTGTTCCTGTTACACATATATATTAGCGAAGTGCTCAGTCTGCTAAATTTCTGAACATGTGGACCAATCCAGCTCATTAAAGAAGAGTTAGTTTGTTCGTGTTAACAGCTACTACAGAAGAGTTGCCTACATGCCATCTAGTGTCAGGTAGGTACAATTTCCAGGAAGTATTTTAAAAGGCTGCTCATACCATAAGTTTTGGTATGTTGTTTTTCCATTTTCATTCAGTTCAAGAAATTTCCTAATTTCATTTGTGATTTCCTCTTTAGCCCTTTGGTTGTTTAAGAGTATGTTGTTTGATTTCCACATATTTGTGAATTTTCCACTTCTCCCTCTTATTGATTTTTAGCTTTATTCCATTGTAGTCAGAGCATGTGTTTTGTATGATTTCTGCATTTTTGCATTTTTTGAGTTTGTTCTGTGACCTAACATATGGTCTATCGTAGAGAATGATCCATGTGCACTGGGAAGAATATGTGTTCTATATTGTTGGAGATGTGTTCTACATATGTCTATTAGGTTGAGTTGGTTTACAGTATTGTTTAAATCTTTATTAACTTATTGATCTTCTGATTTTATGTTTTATCCATTATTGAAAGTGATGTATTAAAGTCATGTACTGTTAATGTGGAACCATCAGTTTCTCTTTTCAATTCTATCAGTATTTGCTTCATATTTTTTTGGGCTTTGCTGTTAGGTGCATATATATTTATAATTGTTACACCTTCTTGTTGAATTGTGCCCTTTATCAGTATAAAATAGTCATCTTTGCCCCTGGTAACTATTTTTGACTTAAAGTCTATTTTATCTGATATTAATATAGTATTCCAACTCTTCTTGGTTACTGCTTGCATGGTATATATTTTTCTATCCTTTCATTTTTAGTCTATTTGTATCTTTGAATTTAAGGTGAGTCTCCTAAAGATAGCATATAGTTGGTTCATGCTTTTTAAAGATTCATTCTTCCAACCTCTGCCCTTCGACTCCAACAAAATAGAATACATATTCTTCCCTGTGTGCATGGATCATTCTCTAGGATAGACCATATGTTAGAGTTTAACCCATTTACGTTTAAAGTCACTACTGATAATAAAATCACTACTGCCATTTTGCTATTTATCTTTGTATGCCATATTTTTTGTCCTTTAACTCTTCTGCTAATGTCTACATTTTATTTATTTGATTATTAGATAACTTAGATGAAATGGAAAAATTCTTAGAAACACAAACTACCTACTTAAAAAAAAAAAGATCTGAACAAATCAATTGCTAGTAAAGAGATTGAAACAGTCATCAAAAACTTTCCCCAAAAGAAAAGCCAAGGACCAGATGGCTTCACAGGGGAATTCTACCAAACATTCCAAGAAGTCTTGGCTCCAAGTCTGCTCAGAATCTTCCAGAAATTTGGAGAGGAGGGAACACTCCCAAATTCATTCTGAGGTCAAAGACAACCACATGCTAAAACTGGATAAAGAAACCACAAGAAAATAAGACTATAGATCAGTATATCTTATCAATGTAGATGCAGAAATCTTCAACAAAATACTAGCAGACCAAATCCAACAGCATGTTAAAAGAATTATACACCGTGATCAAGTGGAATTTATCCCTGGTATGCAAAGTTGGTTCAACATGAGAAAATCAATTGATGTAGTAAACCACATCAAGACAACAAAGAAAGAAAATTCTGCACAATAATTTTAATTGATACAGAAAAAGCATTTGATAAAATCCAGAACCCCCTTCATGATAATAATACTTAGAACACTTGGAAAAGAAGGAAACTTCCTCAACATGATAAAGTACATGTATGGAAAGCCCATAGATAACAACCTACTTAATGTTGAAGGACTGAAAGCTTTCCCTCTAAGATCTGGAGCAAGACAGGGATGCCTGCTATCACTGCTGTTATTCAACATTATCCTGGAAGTTCTTGCCAGAGCAATTAGACAGGAAAGAAATAAAAGGCATCCAAAATGGAAAAGAAAAAGTAAAATTTTCCCTATTTGCAGATGATATGGTCCTATATACAGAAAATCTTGAGAAATCCAAAACTCAAAAGTTCCTAGAGCTAATGAGTGATTCAGCAAAATTGTTATTGGGGTGGGTACGAAGTCAACACCCCAAAATCAGTAATGTTTCTGGACACAAGCAATGAACAATCAGAAGAAAATTTTAAATTTCATTCACCATAGCAATAAAAGCATGAATTATTTAGGAATAAATCTAGCCAAGGATGTAAATGACTGGTACACAGAAAACTGCAAAACATTCTAAAAGAAATCAAAGACCTAAACAAATGGAAAGACATCAGAAGACTAAATATCGTTAAGACATCTATTCTACTCAAGCAATTTATAGATTTAATACAATCCCAAGTATGGATAAAAAATAACTAATGAAGGGACAAAGGGTAAAATAAGCTCAGTAGATGGAAATACTAATGGTCAATGAGAGGGAGGGGTAAGGAGTATGGTATGTATGAGTTTTTTCTTTTTATTTCTTTTTCTGGACTGATGCACATATTCTGAAAAATGATCATGGTGATGAATACACAACTATGTGATGATATTGTGAGCCATTGATTGTACACCATGTGTGGAGTGTATTTGTGTGAAGATTTTTCAATAAAAATGTGAAAAAAAAACTTTATCATGAAAGTAAAATGAAAACCTACTCAATGGGAGAAAATATTTGGTAACCACATTTATGAGAAAGGTTTAATAGCAAGAATATATAAAGAAATACTTCAAGTCAGCAGAAAGTCAAACAATTCAATAAAAAAAAAGTGGGCCAAAGACTAGAGTAAGCATCTCTCAAAGAAGATTTACAATTGGCCAGAAAGTACATGAAAAGATGTTCAATATCATTGGCCATTAGGGAAATGCAAAACTGAACCACAATGAGATATATCATTTTACATCCATTAGATTGGCTGCTATTAAAAAAAACGGAAAATAACAAGTGCTAGAGAGGATGCAGAGAAACAGGAACACTCATTAATTGCTTATGGCAATGTCAAATAGTGTAGTTACTGTGGAAGACAGTTTGGCGTTTCCTCAGAAAGCTAAGTATAGAACTAGAAATCCAGAAATCCCAGTCCTAGGTATATATATATATATATGTGCGTGTGTGTGTGTGTGTGTGTACTCGAAAATTAAAAGCAGGGACTTGAACAGATACTTGCTCACTAATGTTCACAGCAGCATTATTCATAATTGTCCAAAGATGGAAGCAACCCAAGTGTCCACCAACTGATGAATGGATAAATAAAATGTGGTATGCACATAAAACGGAATATCATTCAGGCTTAAATGGGAATGAAGGCCTGATACATGAGACACATTGGATGAATCTTGAAGACATTATGTTGAGTGAAATAAGCTAGACACAAAAGGACAAATATTGTATGTACTCACTGGTTTGATACAATTAGAGTACACAAACTCGTTGTCAGAATCTAGAGTATAAATTACCAGGGGATGGGGTGGGGGTAGGTAATGGAAAGTTAAGGCTTAAAATACACAGTGTTCTTATTTGGAATGATGGAAATTTTTTGGTACTGCATGTTGGTTTGTTGGTAGTGCACCACTGTGAACATAATTAACAGCACTGAAATATATATTTGAATGTGATTAAAATTAGAAATGTTAGATTGTATATATGGTAACAGAATGAAAAATTAAAAAAAAATTCTTGGAACTACACTACACAAATGTTGCACCCTAAGTTAAACCATGGACTACAATTAATAATACAATTATAAAAATGTGCTATCATCAGTTGTAACAAACGTTTTAACAACAGAATGTGTTAGTAATAGGGTAGTATATGGGCATCCTGTATTTTATGAATGATTGTTTTGGAAACCCACAAATTCCCTAATAAAGAAAACGAAAATACAAAAGGCTTCTGATATGTAGGAATACAAAAATGCTAGCGATTGACAGAGATTTGTCCAGTGTGGAATGGAGGAACTGTAGTCTGGCAACTGGGAGAAAAAGTATTTATTATGTGCAAGTTTCAGGTCTTTGAAATCCATGCTTGTTGTTTGTTTTCTTTCAAACTTCTTATTGTATACAGGATAGACTGATTTGTTTATGCTGCATGGAAAGCCATACTCTGTCCCCATGAAGAATTTCTCCCGGTGCTTGAGCTCCACTTGAATACTCATTGGCTTTCTTTTCTAGGTTCAAGAACTGTGAAAATGGCCGAGGGTTCATAGAGTATGGGAGTATGAATGGAAGGGGCTTTGGCAGAAAGAGGCATGGGTAGTGTTATGGCAGACACATTTAGGTTGTGTCAAAAGCAAAAACCAAATGTTTCTCTGGTAAACTAGAAAGCGTTGGAGCTATTACTCTCCACATAGACTCCTTCATAACAGATTTTGGTTTAGAGGCTTGAATGCTGAACAGTTCTGTGTGAAAATGAAATAGCAACTGTGGTTCTCAGATTTCTCCCTGCCTGGCATCCAGTAGCATTTATTATTCAGCAGTTAATATTTTTCCTGTCTGATATTTGGTTTTGCTTGTTTTCTCATCCTATCCCTTTCTTTGTTTACACTGTCATTGCATAAGCCTTTGTATATGTATAAATACAACTCTCATGTTTATACATTCAAGTTACAAACGTGAAACCATTAATAGTTATTTATCTGTCCCACCAGAATGAGAGCAGGGTCTTTGTTTCCTTCATCACTGCACCCAAGAGCCTAGAATAGACACTTGGCATATTGCAGGGATTTAATAGTGCTTATCAAATCATTGGTAAATGTTAGACTTTCCCTTTTTATAAGATGAGGTGCCTTGCATTTGCCACTGTTTAGATTCTTAAAATGCCATCTTCTAGCCTTTGTGGAGTTAGGTAGAATGGAAGTGGGGTTTCAGGAATCTCTTCTGGTGCCTCTGGATTTTTGTGTCTCCTTTAGAAGGCAGTCTTTAATTGTGGCTCTCTCTCTAATTGAGATTCCTGGCCTGTTTTATGTATGAAAATGAAGGTGGAATTGTTACCTTCAAAAATATTTCTCCTTGAAATTGTGCCATCACATCTGTACCATCTTTGCTAGAGAATAGTTTTCAAAAGGACAATGACAGAATCTGAGTTCTGGAAAATGAAATGCTCTGCAGTAAAACAGGCAGCACCCTCAGAGCATTTGGGAATCAGCCAGGAGCTGTAACATCTTCAGTCCTGAAGCAGCACATACTGGGACTGCTATGTGAACATTGCTTTTCCAAGTCTTGCTAACTGCTGTTCAGGGACTGCTGATAGGGGCAGCAATGACTGCATTTCTCATTGGCTTGGTTAGAAATGTGATTTATATGGTCTGGAGTTGTAGAGAATGAGTCAAAAAAAATGTAAGGAAATCCTACACGTTCTTACTGTCTTGGGCTTGGTGGCTTACTACTTTCTCTAACACAGGTTGATTGTTGTGGTCTGTTTCCTGTGTAAACCTGTTTCTGCTTTTCCAGAGCAGCCATTGACTTTACTATCTCAATGCCTTCTGGGTTCTGGTAAGCCAGACTAGCCTGTGGATTACCACTTTCTTTAGTGTCTTCTACTGCATGAAGATCACGATCTTTGTCTTCTTGTGGTGGGAGCAAAGGGCGTGGAGCCTGGATTTTTGGTTTCTTCTGGGGTCTTTCATGATCACTTTGCATGTATTTGTGCTTGTTGGTTTGAAGGATTAAAAATCACTAACAGGAAACAGTAGTATTTTGCACCCCATATTAAATGTTTTATTTTATATTGCAGTATGGTACAGGAAACTGATTGCCATTTGTAGTTTCTTATTTCCTCTGGCATGATTGTCTTTTTTTTTTCTTTTAAATAGACATGCCAAGAAGATGAAAGATACACAACTCTAAGGAAGTGATTGAACTAAGGTTCATATCACTGCTCTGAGGCCCCTTATCCCCTTTACATGGTTTATACCTTGACTAGCCTTTTTCCCATATCTAAATCTTCTTCCTCTGAGCCTCCTACTGTCACCATCTTTGAAACACTCAGCTGACCACATTTCTTTTCATTTCATCCTAATAGTCATTAAGAATAGACATATCAGAAAATTTTGTGGGGGGTGGTATGTTCTTGGAGATCCTAGTGACCATGGCATGGGAGAAAGATCTACAGATCCTACCCTTGGCTAACTGCGAACAGTAAAATTAATTTACTGCAAAATTAATTAAAGTTTTTATTCTTAATTCTTTAAATTTCTTCTTTGGTATTAAAATAAATGAGAAGGTAACATGAAAAACAGGCTGGAAACTAGAGCTGTTGCTCTCTAAGGAATGCAATGTGCATTATTTTATTAAACTCCATAAGTCAAAACTGAGTTTTCATGGAAAGTATAAGATTTTTCAACATTAATGAAGATAATCCAGTTTTCTTTGCCAGTACACTATGACCCCCCATCCATTAAAAGGAAATAGAAAATAGCTACAACTTTGAAAATAATTTGTATTTAAAGAAAAATGAACTTGTGCATTAATTGTTAGATAATTTTTAGGCAAGCATTTTTCTTATTGGAATAAATGAGAGAATAATCTCAATTCTTTAAGAGGTTTATTCAACCATCCTGAATACCTATAGTAAAGTAGTCACTCAAAATACCATCTTTATATTTCTGGAGATCTTTTTTGATGCCTAGACTACGCTTTCTGGATACAAGTCAGTTGGCTACCATGACCTGTATGAAGTTCCACTGCCCAGGACTTAAGAGTAGGATAGGCTATAGGAAAAAGACACTCATGTCTGCTATAAAAACACTGCCAGAGAAACACTGTTCTTGGATGACTTTAAGCCTCACCCAGGTTTTCTGACCAGCAAAAATTATCTTCTTCCCTGATACTCCATAGCCTGTTACCAGAGTTTTAGGGCACCAGGTATTATAGTTGGATAGAGGTGATATAGAATACAAACTTCAGCAAAGCAGTGCTGTGCATTGTTCTCCACTGTGTGCCAAGTGTTTGCTCTGTTTTTCATGCATGAAATAAGCACTCTGTAAACCTTATCTGAATGTATGGACATTCTCGTCCTATGCTCCCATTATATTGTGATTAGAACAAGTGAGGCTTGGAGAGCAGCAGTGGCCTCTCCAGAGCTTTACAGAGAGCCAGAAGCAGCTTTGGACCAGACTCCAGGCCTCCTGACTCCTATACAGCTCTCTTCCTTCCACACCTGTTCTGCCTTTCTAAAAGACTGGCTGGACCTACCTCCTTCTCTCTAATCCAATTCCTCTTCTCCCTATTTCCTCATAGTCATCTCCAGCCTTGTCTAAACATTTTATTAGTTTTCTATTTTCTGTTTTATAGCACAAACTGAGCAGCTTAAAACAACATACATTTATCATCTCCTAGTTTTTAGGAGTCTGGGAATGGCTTAGCTGGACCCTCTGTTCAAGGTCTTACAGGCTACTTCAAGGTGTTGGCTGGACTCTATTCCTCTCTGAAACATGATATCTTCTTCCAAGCTTATGTATTGTTTCTAGAATTTTGTTTCTCATGCTTGTAGGACTGTGGTCTTTGTTTGCTTGCTGGTTCTCAGCCAGGGGCCATTTCTAGCTCCTACAGCCCTCCCACAGTTTCTTGCCATGTGACCTTCTCACAGGAAGAAGAATTTTACAAGGCCAGCAGAGGAATATCTTTCTTCAGAAGACTCCAGATCCTCTTTTAGGAATTTTACCTTGTTAATTCAGGCCCACCCAGGGTAACTTCCCTTTTAATGAACATGAAATTGACAGGTTTGGGAGCTTAATTACATCTGTAAAAGCCCTTCACCTTTAAGAGATAATATAATTTAATGCCGAAGTGACATTTCACTATATTCACTGTCCCATTCCTATTTAACGGAAAGGGATTATTCAAGGTATGTGCAACAGAGGTTGGGAATCTTAGGGGCGATCTTAGAATTCAGCCTACCACAAACACATTTGTATTGGGCCAGTCCAGGGGAAGTTGGGATCTGAAGGACAATAAATGGAGTGCTTTACCTACATTTCTTGATAATTGTGGTACTCTTCTTTTTCTCACTTGTTTGAGCTCAACTTCTTCCTCTAATCCTTGATGTGAAATATATATTATTTCACATATATATATTAACTCACTTGTTAAGGCAAGTGAATATGAATAATTGGTCATAAAGGGCAGATAGCTTCAAAAACACTGGTCATTAACAGCGGCCCCCTACGTGACCTCCTATGTCTTTTACTACTTGGCACTTAAAGATAATGTGCTTTGGTTTTCTGTTTTCTCCCCCTAAATTTCCCCCAATTCACCTTTCCAAAAGGAAATTTATTTTATTTCTGAGGTTATTGAGTTTTGTGCTATGTCCAATGTTTTCCATGAAAATAGAATTTCTTTTTTTATAGCATATGGGCTCATATCTGATACTGTATAGAAAATGAGATTGTTTAGATTTGGTCTTTTTTGTTGTGTGATCTTGTTTCAGCAAGTGCTGATGTCCAGATATCAGCCCACAACCTTTGAAATGGAGAGTCTATGACTGTGGTACTGTTTTGAATCTTGGAGTCTAAACTCAGAGATTATTCATGTAGATGCAAATGCAGAGAGAATTATAACTTCTGAACTCTCTGTTCCTGGTCACAGCTGTTCAGTCCCTGTTTGAGGACAGGTTACAGAAAGACAAGGTCAAATTCATGTTTACAGTGTGAAAATTTACTCTGAGTATGGTATCACTACCAAGGGATCTGAAACTCAGCCAGGAACCGAACAATGTCATCAGCTCTGAAACAGGATGTCTCTCTGAGATTGCTGTGAAAATACTACCCTTCCCAGCCATGCTGACTGTTCCCCAGGGACTGTTGATGGTGGCAGCAATGGTGGAATTTCCCACTGACCTGGTTGGAAATGGAATCCTTGTAGTCTGCAATTTTGGGGAATGGATCAGAAAATTCAAGAGGTCCTCATATCACCTCATAGTCCTGGGTCTGGCTTTCTACCAATTTCTCCTGTAGTGCAGATCATGGTTGACTTAAGTTCATTTCCACTTTTCCAGAGCAGCTGTTGGCTTCACTATTTCAGTGTTGCCTGGGTCCTGGTAAGCCAGGTTGGCCTGTGTTTTGCCACTTTCCTCAGTGCCTTCTACTGCATGAAGATCATGAACTTTGAATACCCTGTGTACTTGTGGCTGAAGAAGAGGGCTTGGAGCCTGAGTCTCTGGTGACTTCTGAGGCACTCCATAATGAATTTTTCCCTTATAATCCATTTTAGCCTAAAGCTCAGCAATCCTTTCCTAGGAAACAGCAGTCTCCTATATTCCCTTTCAAGTTGGCATTTATTTGTATGTACTTAAGCTCAATTCAGGAAATTGGTTGCCTTTCATGTTGTTTCTTGTTTTCTCTGGAATGTTGATTGTCTGTTTTTATTGACACCATAGGAAGATGAGGGTCCATACAACTGATAGGAGGGATGCTCAAGCCAAGGCTCACATCACTGACGTGAACTCTTTGGGCTGCTTCTTAATACTTTACATAGTTTATGTTGTGGCCAGACCTTTCTCCATCAACTCCAAGTCTTCTCCCCTAATCTAAATGCTCTCTTCACCTCCAAGACAGTCGTGGCTGCCTATTCTTTTCTTCACTCTATCATATAGTGATCCTAGGAATCCTAGGGTGAAACAGACTTGTCAGAGAATCTTCTGGAATATAGTGTGTACTTGCGGATCCTAAGACCTGTGATCTGGGAAGAAAGGTCTGGTCAGGATACTTCTTGAAGACACTTTTTTGATAGTTCTCTCTATCAAAAATTTCGAAAAAAAGCTTTCATGTTTAAAAAATTTTCCTTATTTTTTTTTAAATTTTGGCATGTGTGGGCCCCGGGAACCGAACCCAGGTCTCCCACATGGCAGGTGAGAATTTTACCACTGAGTAGCCTTGCACCGTCAAAATTTCCTTTTTTTGACACTAAATTGATTAATGGGCAACAGGAAATAAAGAATTAAAACCTGCACTATTTCTTTGTTGGCATTTCAAGGTACATTATTTTATTATATCACAGCAATCAAGGCTGGGGCTTTATGTTTGATAAAAGAGGTATTATATTCCCTTTATATAAAGCAAATAATTTAGTTTTCATTTCACACATATAACTTGTGTTTTTCCTGTTATAGGGCACAAAAATTAGAAATAATTAATATAGTGATCATTAATTTTTATGATATTTCACCATTCTATCAATGTTGGTCATTTTAGACAAGCTTTTAAACAATAATTATCAAGTAAATCAATTTTCGATTTCTCTACTGTACTAACTGTATCTTAGTTATCTGATTGAAAAACAAAACAAAGGAAAATACCTCCTTTATTTCTGGAAGTTTCTTTGTGCCCTAGATTTTGCCTTTTGGGTTATAAGTCCATTGGCTGCCATGTTCTGTATTGAGCACCAATGCCCAGGATTGGAGTGAGGCAAGGAGGAAGAGTGAAGAGCACTTGTTTTTGCTCTCAGAGCAAAACCAGGAGAGCCCTACTTTCTGATGAGCCCAAGTCTTATGCTCCTTGACCAGTTAACTAACCTATCTACTATGGTCTCTCCACTGCCTAAAGTCAGAGTTTTAGAGTACCATATCTTTGAGCCTGATGGAGATCATTTAGAAGAAAAAATCCACGGAAGCAGAAACTGCATCTGTTTTTCTATCCTCCTATGTCCCTGTTGCCTAGAACATGGCCTGGCACATAATAAACAGTAACTATTTTCTAAGTGATTGATTAACTGCATTAACTAATCTTACAACTCCTTTTTATTATAAAGAAACTGAAGTCCAGAGAGGGGCAGTACATATGTAGGTTTGCACAGAGAGCCTGTGGCAGTGCTGGAACTAGACCTTGGCTTCCTGACTCATGGTCAGTGTACTTTCCTTCAAAACCAGCTTCCTTTCTAAAGAGCTAGCTTTCTCCTCTGTCCTTTGAATCCCATCCTTCTATTTACTCATTTTCCTGTCCTTTTTAGCCTTGTTTGAGCACATTTTCTTTGTTCCATTTCCAGGGGCTCTGGGATCTAAAGGACAATATTGGTGTACTTAATTTATTTTTCACTTTCAGTAATCTGTTCTAATACCTATCTTCTCCTCCCTCAAAGCCATGAATTAAGGTTCAGAGTAGGCACACATAGATGTTAATCATCATGTAGGGGGAAAAGGTTGTGTTGGTGTCACTGTGAGTTGTGTGAGATCAAGTAAAACCTTTTGTGTACAGCATTCTTTTAAAATAGAAAGATCTTTCTTATGTTTTCAGTTGTAGGATAAATTTCCTTTATGTCATCCCTATTTTTATACAGATGTCTTTGTGATCAATTGTTGTATTAATGATAATAATATACCTAATATTTGTACTGGGCTTTATATTTTACCAGGCATTTATATATAGTCCATTATTTCATTGATTTTCATTACAGCTCTATGAGTTAGCAATTTTATCTCTATTTTGTAAGTTGGATAGCTCAGGCTGGAGTGTTTTGCTCAAGACTGTCAACTAATAATTGATACAAGTGGAACAATCCCAGATTTTTTGACCCAAAGTCTTGTGCTCTTTCCAATAAACTATAGGTACCTCATTGCTCATATTTGTAAGATTAGCCTGTAATGTCCAAATTTGTGAGTATTTTTAAACAGAATAATCAACTAATTATTCAAATCATATATTGGTGGGATGTCAAGATCCAGAATCATAACAGATTGAGGTTTCTGTGACCTGCTTTACTTGGGGACAGAATTTTGCATTTTTCCACTCACCTTTTGTGTTTGGATTTCCTTCATTTTCTGTACATGATTTAGCTCACGATGGGTGTGAAACTACTTTGTGTTTTATCCGAAGAAACAAATTTGGAGGAAAATCTATGCTCTTGAATTGATTCCTAGGTAATTAAATCTTTTGTAGTTTGCATTCTCAGAGCAGCAGCTGCATCTGTGCATGTGTGTATTGTGTGTAGATATTAATACCCTTTCTATCGTGTGATGTAGTTTAGGGGAAATTTAAAATAATAAAAAGGTGATATGTTAGCATGGGTAAAAAAGATTCCAACAGTATAGAAAAGTAGAAAATGAATAGTAACATTTTGTCATTTCATTCTTTGTTATTTGTCCCCTGCCCAGATGTAGTATTTTATTGTATATTTTAGTATTTTTAGTGGTTACTTTCACAATGCTAATCAATAATTATGCCTTTCTATTTTAGTTCATCAACTTTGAGCTGTAACTTTAGAATCTCATTCGTCAAAGTTTGGAGATTATCTCAACTCCAAATCCATTCCCCATGGGACAGAGAAATCCAGACACAATTGGCCTTTCTTGAGTGAAGGTATCCTCTTGTTGATGCCTTAATTTGGACATTTTCATGGCCTTAGAGCTGTAAATTTGTAACTAATAAATTCCCTTTGTAAAAGGCAATCCATTTCTAGTATATTGTATTCTGGTAGCTTTAGCAAATGGAAAATCAGTGTCTACAGAGTCCTAATTATATAAAAGAAATAAATTAAGGGTTCAGTTTTCCTGCACTTCTCCCACACCCCAGTGTTTTTCACCTATTTTATCAGTTAGAGTTTTTTTCGTTGTGAACAATATAGTTCAACTTTACGTAACTTAATGAGAAAATAAAGTTGTTGGAAAGAAATTATCTCAAAAAGCCTGAAGACTGGAGAGTCAATCTCAGATTAAGAATGGGCACTGAGGGGGTTACAAAACTGAGAGCACGACCAGGGTAACAAGGCGGTAATCAATGCTGGCACTACTACTCACATTTATGGGGTCAGTATTGCATCCTTGATGCTACTGCTTCTCTGTGAATGTGTCTCTGAGTCATATCTGAAATCTCCAGAATCCTGATTGATAGTCTTTGGTTGACTGACTCTAGGTCTACACAAAATGCCGTGGCTGACAGGCCCTGGGTAAGGGCATGTTTGAGTCAGCTTTGGCTTTTGAAATATGTGTTTTTGAATTAGGTGAGATAAAATACTCCAACTTAAACAGCAGAATGGAATACAGTTTAAGGTGAATTAATGAGTCAGCTCAAGAAACTCTCTCCGAAGGAATAAAGAGAAAAGTAAAGCGATATGGCACATAGAAATAACAGGATAATTATCAGTAAAATAAGAGTTCTGCAGGAGAGGGAAAAATGAACAAAAGAGATGAAATATCTGAAGAATTAATAACCAAGAATTACACAGAGTTAAAGGAAGAGGATATAAACTCTCAGATAGAAAGGGCTCAAAGTGTGCCAAACAAAACAAATAAGGAGAAAAAGAAGAAAACCCCCACAGTTGAACACATAAAAGAGAAATTTAAGAATATCAAAGACAATAGAAAATTTTATGAAACTTTCACAGAGAAATAGTAGGTCAAGGATAAGACTGACACTTTGCAGCTGAATGCAGAAGAAAATATTTTGTTATTACATGTGAAAATCTTTCTCTAACAGTTTCTGTTTGAAGTGATGAAAAGTTTGGGCAATGGATGTTGGGGAGGGTAGCACAATAGTGGGAATGTAACCAATATCACTGAATCGCACATTTGAAAGTGATTAAAATGGGAAATTTTAAGTTGGATATATGTTAGTACAATAAAAAGTAAAGCAACTACTAATAACATTTTATTTTTATTTGCAAATAGCATTGAGAAGAAAAGTCCAGAAATATTTTTCTAGCTAGCAACATATTTCATCTAGATAATAAACAGGGAATAAATCATTAAAATGTCAGTAAAGTCATGGTAGGTTGAGAATCATAATGTTCATGAACAAATTCTTTAATGTTTTAACAATCGAAGAAAATCTTGACACTCTAAATAGTTTTGAAATTGTGTGATACTCTCGTAACTGGTTAAAGCCATCCATGTTGCATGTACCTAAAGATGATTCTGGGAAAAAGAAAGTACCTACTACAAATAACTGCTAGTGCTATAAAATTTGTTAGAATGAGGCAAAAGAAATAATAGGAATATAAACAATAAGCATATAGATTAAAAACCAAATAAACTATAAGGGGAAATTTTTAATTAATAAGAAAACCTTAGAAATATATAAACATCTTAAGAAAAATTTGAAAATTTTGCGTAGGTGGATAGTTTCAAGAACCTGTACACTCTACACAATATTGACTTATTGGTGAAACTGAGTGAAGATTAAATAGTTGTGAAGACATTCCTCCTGTGTTTAAAAAGAAAGTGTCTTGTTAGATAAGAGTACATACTCCAATTTAGGTTTTTTATTGTAATGAATCTGATCTCTAGGAAATAAATGCTCTCAAAGATCTGTACCTTGAAAGAAGAATTAAAAGTCCCAGTTTAAAGTCTGTGAAAGATCAATTGATGCTGGATGTAAAGGCCAGTAGAGATGGAACTTTCTAGAATTTTTATTAGAATTGTCAGTGCTCTGGTAACAAAGATGCATAGGTTTTCAGTAGTTTTCTCCAAGACTTCCCTATTTTTCCCAGAAACCCTGTTATGCTTTGTACAAAATTTTTCAAAATGTGAAGTTTTATAAGAGTGTATATATCACTTTATAGCAGAAACCTATGTACCTCATATGTTTGCCATGAAGATTAAATGAATTAGTATATGTAAAGTGCTCAGAAGAGTGCCTAGCAAAAAGTAATAGCTATAAATCTTTACCATTAATATTATCATCATACTACTCTTTGGGAAAAATAATTTTAAATATTTGTAGTGGTAAAGAATAATAGAAAGATAAATAAAATAGGGTAGAAATTCAGATAAATATTCAAATCGGGATATGATAAATGTAGTCTTTTTTTCAAAAGGATTATTCAGTAAATGGGTGCTGAAACAAAGTGGTTAACTGTTTAGGATATAGTAAAATTAGATCTTTATCTCATATTGTACTATGTACTAAATTTGAGATAAAGAATAAAATATAAAAAACCATGAAGGGCTACAAGAAATAATAGATAAATATTTTAAAATCCTGGGGTATGGAAAGAATGTCTAAGAATGAAAATTATACAAATCAGGTGTGAAAATTATACAAATATTATTTAAATATTTAATTGCATAAAATGTAAAACTTCTGTATGTCAAAAACATACAGTATTTACAGAATACTAATTATGTAAATTATATATAAAATTTTAAATGGCATATAAATTTAGGTGACTTTGGATAAGCCAATTGTAACATATATAACCAGGAAAATTAGTTTATTATTTTTAACCATTGCAAAATTATAAAGAAAAAATCAGAATATCCTGTTAGAGAAATGAGAAAGGACTTGAAGGCAATTATAAATGAAGCAATATAAATGGTTTATAAGCGTACTTTTTTTTTCTCACTAGTCATAAAAAGTGACTTAAAACTGAAAGAAGATGCCATTTCATGTGCTTATCCAGTCAGGAGAGATTAAAAAAAAGTAATACTATGATCAAGGGTACAGGGACAAAGATACTCTCATATACTTTATATATATATATATATATATTTTTTTTTTTGATATGTTGTACCTTGGGGTCACATTTCATTATTTTTCCATGTAAGTATCCTGTTAATGCTGCACCATTTGTTGAATTTTTGTTTGTTTGTTTGTTTTTTGGGATGTGCATGGACCAGGAATCGAACCCAGGTCTCCCGCATGGCAAGCAAGAATTCTACCACTGAACTACCTTTGCACCCCCTCTCTATATGTCTTTTGATATAGCAATTACATTTTTTGTAAATGTGCCTAAAAAAAGAAATGTATAAAGTTGTTTGTACAAAGATACACAATGCTATTTATAAAACTGATTATTTGAAAGCATTCTAAATGCCAAAATGAATAAAATTGTTAAAATAAATGATGGGTAGAGAGCAGAACCTGGATCATTTGAAAAATTCAAGCTGAAAATTTAGTTTACTCTGGCTTTGGACTAAAGAATAGAGTGAAAAAGGTATAAAGATATGGAAGAAATCAATGAAATCGAAAATAAAGATAAAACTGGTAGGCCTCTTGTGCTGGATATTTTTCCTTTGCTCTTTTGGATGCATTTTTCGCATTCTCCATCCAGCTCTGTGTTTTGTTAACTGTGTAGACTGTATAATCTGGACTCCTTTGCCTTCTAGCTTCTAATTGGATTCTCCCAGAAGGAGAAGTGGCAGGGTGTGCTGGTTTGAAAAGATGTGTGTACCCTAGAAAAGCCATGTTTTAATCAAAATCCAGTTTTGTAAAGTCAGAATCATCACTATTCAATAGTGTTTGTTGGAATCTGTAACTAGACCATTTCCCTGGAGATGTAACTCAATCCAGAGTGGTTGTTAAACTGGGTTAGGTGGAGATGTGTCTCCACCCATTTGTTGGTCTTGATTAGTTTATGGGAATCCTATAAGAGATGAAACATTTTGGAGAAAGAGAGAGATTCTGAGAGAGCAGAGTGATATAGCCACGAGAAGCAGAGAGTCCACCAGGCAGTGACCTTTGAAGATGAAGAAGGAAAATGTCTCCCAGAGAGCTTCATGAAACAGGAAGCCAGGAGATAAAAGTTAACAGATGACTGTGTTCGCCATGTGCCCTTCCAGCCAAGAGAGAAACCCTGACTGTGTTCACCATGTGCCTTTCCACTTGAGAGAGAAACCATGAACTTCATCAGCCTTCTTGAACCAAGGTATCTTTGCCTGGATGCCTTTGACTTGACATTTCTATAGACTTGCTTTAATTGGAACATTTCCGTGGCCTAAAAACTGTTAACTTGCAACTTATTAAACTCCCCTTTTTAAAAGCTGTTTTGTTTCTGGTATATTGCATTCCGCAGCTAGCAAACTAGAACAAAGGGTATCAGATGACAGGGGAAAGAAAAATATATAGTCCTCTATATCTGTTTCTGCAGGGCTGGTTTGGCAGTGGCAACATTCCTCAACCTAAGGCCCCAATTCCCTCAAGTGGTCACTCTGCAACGGCTATACTTCTCACTATGTTTTAGTAACGGCACTCTCCATGTGATTTTCAGGCTTTGACCTTTAAGTTTAATAATGGCTTCCCAAGTATTTGGGTGTTTCACCATCCCTTGCTAGTTCCTTTAATGCTGTTCAGAACGTTATAATTTATTAAATTATCTTCAGTTGTCTCTTTGAATGTGCTTTTTCTTTCAGACTGATATGTCAAAAGCTTGCTGTTTGAAAAGAATAAAAGTTAGAAAACCACTGGTAAGATAGATTAAGAATAAAAGAGAGAAGCTAAATATGAATGCAAAAATGCTCTTTAGATACAGAAACAGAAAATATAAAATATTAAAAAGATAAAAATGTTATTTATAACTTTATTTTAATAAATTTGAAAATTGAGGTGACACTGTAAATTCCTAGAAAAATACAGGCTGACTTTAGAAGAAATAGGAAGTCTGACTAATTATTTAAGAGAATAAATTAAAGTGGTAGTAGTTAAATTTTTTCTGCATAGAAAACAAATTTAGGGGGGTTTACAGGTGACTTTTACCAAACTGTAATTTAATCTTAAACTCTTCCAGAGAATAGGAAATAAAAAGAAAGAGAACTATTTCCTAAGTTGTGCTCTGAAGCCAATATAACCTTAATATAAAAACCTGACTAAAACAAACGAGAGGAAAATTGTAGACCTATAATTTATAAATACAGAAGTAATTATACAAAATAAAAATTATGAAATTATTAGAAAACAGAAAGCAACAATGAATAAAAAATGCCTCATGATGAAGTTGTTTATCCCAAGAACATAAAGATATTGAATTAGTAATCAAAAAGAAAAGCCAGGACAAGATGGTTTTACTGGTGACTTCCACTAAATGTTTACAGGATTAACACTAATCTTCCAAAAACTCTTCTCCACCCCAAAAAAGAAGAGGAAGTAATACTTCTTAACTCATTTAATGAGGCACTATTACCCTGATACCAAACAACATAATGACATCACCAGAAAAGAAAATGACAAACTAATATTCCTTATAAATATAAATGCAAAAACGTCAACAAAATACTAGCACACTGAATCCAACAAACAGGTGGGATGTTTCCAGTAATGCAAGGTTATTAAACACCCAAAAATCAATGTAATATACTATATTAATAGAATAAAGGACAAATATTATATAATCATCAATAGATGCAGACAATTCACTTAACAAAATCCAACATCTTTTATGATAAAATTTCTTAAGAAACTAGAAATAGAAAGGAACCTATTCAACCTGATAAAAGGAAAAGTACATAATGATAAGACTTTCCTCCAAATAAATAATATGCAATATTATAACTGCTTCTAAATATGTATGGAAATGCAAAAGACCCAGAAGAGCCAAAACAATTTTGAAAAAGAAAAAATTTGTAGAACTCATATATCCTGATTTCAAAACTTACCTTAGTGGTACAGGATTCATGACAGGATGATATTAGCATAATGATTGATCTATGGATCAATGGAATACAATTAAGAGTCCAGAAATAAATCCTCACATTTATGTTCATATGATCTCAGACAAGAATGCCAAGAAAGTTCAATGTTAAAAGAATACTATTTTCTTCAAATGGTGCTGAGATAACTGGATATCTGCATGAAAAAGAATGAAGTTGGACTCCCTATCATACTTTATTTGAAAATTCTCTAAAAATGGATCATACCATTATTAGTGTGATACCTAAAACTATCAAACTCTTAGAAGAAAATTTATAGGAGTAAATCGTTGTGAACATAGGTTAGGCAATGGTTTCTTAGATGTGATACCCAAAGCACAAACAACCAAAGAAAAGTGATAAATTGGATTTCATCCATTAAAAAATATGTGCTTCAAAAGACACCATCTAGAAACTGAAAGGGCAACCCATGGAGTGGGAGAAATATTTGCAAATCACATGTATGGTATGAGACTTGTATCCAGAATATGTAAAGAACTCTTACAACTCAATAGTAAAAAGACAATCCAACTAAAAAATGAACCAAATATTTCTTCAAAGAAGACATACACATCGCCAATAAGCACATGAAAAGGTGGTCAGCATCATTAGTCATTAGGGAGGTGCAAGTTAAAACCACTTTGGATATCACTTCACACCAACCAGGATGACTAAATAAAAAAGACAGAAAATGATAAGCATGGACAAAGATGTGGAGAAATTAGAACCCTCATTCATTGCTGGTGCGAATGTAAAATGGTGCACCCAGTTTGGAAACCAGTATGGCAGTTTCTCAAAATGTTAAACATAAAAGTTATCATATGACCCAGTGATTCCACTCCTAGGTATGTAGCCCCCCAAAATGAAACTGTATATCCACGCAAAAACTTGTGTGGAATTGTACATAGAAACATTATTCATAATAGTAAAAAAGTGGATATAACCTAAGTGTCCATCAAATGATTAATAGATAAACAACATCTGGTATATCCATACAATGGAATATTATTCAGGAATAAAAACAAATGAGATACTGTGCCAGTGTGACTCTGTTGTGTACCCCAGAAAAGCCAAGTTCTTTAATTCTCATTCAGTGTTGCTGGGTGGGACCCTTTTGATTGTTTCCTTGGAGATGTGACCCACTTCATTGTGCATAGTAACTTTTGATTACATGGTTTCCATGGAGATGTGTCTACAACCATTCAAGGTGGGGCTGCTTACTGCATCCGTTTAAGAGGGAGGGAACCACTTTGGGAAAGGCTTTAAAACCAACAGAGCTCACATAGCCAGAGGTCTTTGGAGATGCTGAAGGAAAACACACTGGGTGAAGCCTTATCAAATGAGGAGAGAAAGCTAGCAGACATTGCCATTGTACCTTTCCAACTGAGAGAGAAACCCCAAATATTATCAGCTTTCTTGAATCAAGGTATCTGTCCCTGGATGCCTTAGTTTGGACATTTTCACAGCCTTGGAACTATAAACTTGCAACCTAATAATTTCCCCTTTTTAGAAGCCATTCTGTTCTTGGTATATTGCATTCTAGCAGCTTTTTCAAATTAAAAAATGTACTGACATATGCTACAATGTAGGTGAACCTCAAAATCATTACGCTAAGTTAAAGAAGCCTGTGGCAATTGAGCACACAGTGTATGATTCCATTTATGTGAATAGTCCAAAATACACAAATCCATAGAGGTAGAAAGTAGATTAATAATTGCCCATGGCTGGAGAGAGCAGGGGGAAACGGGTAGTGACTGATAATAGGTTTCTTTATAGAGTCATAAAAATATTTTAAAATTAGATAATGGTGATTGTTTCACAATATATATAAAAAACTACTGAATTGTGTACTTTTAAAGGATGGGTTTTATGTGAACTATATCTCTATATGTGAACTATATAGTATGTGAACTATATCTCTATAAAGGTGCTTACAAAGCTTCACGATTATCTCAAAAATACAGAAAAAGAATTTGATAAAACTCACTTATTAATGATATTTTAAAAAATATTAAACTAGGAATAAATGGGAATTTCTTTCAGCTGAAAAAGGATTACAGAAAACAAGAACAGCAAAAAACCCCACAGAGGTTATTCCATTGTGGTAACAGTAGAAACTTTCCCTTTAAATAGGAAGACGGGACCCATCATAACCTTTGCTACTTGGCATCTTTTTGGAGGTCATAAATGATAAAGTAAATTAAGAAAAAGAAATCAGAGGCATAAGGATTGGGAAAGAAGAAACAAAATTGTCATTTTTAAGAGGATATGATTGTCTACATAAAAATCTCAAAAATCTGAAAATTATTACGAAATATTCTCATTTAGAAAGATAGCTGGATATAAGATCAATATACAAAAACAACTGGATTTCTGCACCCCACATGAAACAATTAGTAAATATGATTTTAATGCAATTTTATTGTGATATATTCACACACCATATAACGCAAAGTATATAATCAGTGGCTCACAGTATCATCATATAGTTGTGTATTCGTCACCACAACCAATTTGAGAACATTTTCATTACTTTGAAATATAAAATGAAAATATACACCCAAAGCATTCCATACACCTTATCCCCCCATTGTTAGTTTATTGATGTCTTTATTTTATTACTCATCTGCCCTTACACTGGATAAAGGGAGTGTCAGTCACATGATTTTCACAATCACATGGTCACACCATAAAAATTATATAGTTATACAATCATCCTCAAGAATCAAGGTTACAGGATTACAGTTCAACAGTTTCAGGTATTTCCTTTTAGCTATTCAAATACTCTAGAAACTAAAAAGAAATATCTGTATAATGCATAAGAATAACCTCCAGAATGACCTCTTAACTCTATTTGAAATCTCTTAGCTACTGAGATTTTATTTTGTTTCATTTCTTTTCTCCTTAGAAGACTTTTGCAATTGCACAATGCCAGGGCCAGGCTTTTCCCTGGGAGTCATGTTCCATGTTGCTAGGGAGACATATACCACTAGGAATCATGTCCCATGTGGAGAAGGTAGGGGGAGGGTAGGGAGTTTATTTGTGGTATTGGCTTGGAGGTCACATCTGAACAACAAAAGAGGTTCTCTGGGAGTGAATCTTAGGCATAGATATAAGTAGGTTTAGCTTTTCCTTTGCAGGAATAAGTTTCATAAGGGCAAGCCCCAAGGTCCAGGGCTTGGCTTATTAAATTGGAAGTCCCAAATGCTAAAGGAATTCCCCCTGGGGAAGTTTAATATTTCCACATCTTCCCCCAGTCCCTCAAGGAGACTTTCAAATACTTTTTTATTTTCTGCCCAAATGCTCTGGGATGTTTCCGGTTATAACATTACCTTATACAGAATAACAAGATTTCATTTTCTATTCTAGGTTCCTGTAATTATGCTGTTTTAGTAAGCTGATCATACAGGTTAAATTAGGTAGTGCATTATAGTGAAGTACAGAAAATAAAAATTTTATACAAAATAAACATCTCTTCCTTTGGTCTCACACAGAAGTTGAAGTTTTGAAATACAGTCAATAACATCCTTCACCTTATATTCTGATTTACCTTAGTCCTAACCAAGTCTGTTTCATTCATATCTCTAGTTGAAGTCTGATCTCTTTTTCAGCTTCTTTACCAGTTGCTTTATGGAGTTGTCCTGACTTTCATAGTTGCAGAACTTTAACTCTGAGTTTCAAGTGTTACACAGATATCCAAAGTTACAGGGAACTACCAGGTTATAAAGAGCTCAGCATCTCAGAATTTAGAAATAACAATTAAAACTTAGGAATGTGATAGCTGTAAGAGTTTACAATCTAGGAACCTTTACAATAAGCCTTGTTGAACATCCTGTAGCCCTTCATCATCAATTGTCCAATCTCTGCCAACATTCTATTCCCTGATAGCCTATGCTCTCAAATTCAATTCTCAGAATTTGCTCGATTATAATTTGTCCATGTTTTAGTTTGCTAAAGCTGCTGGAATGCGGTATACCAGAAATGGAATGGCTTTTATAAAGGGAATTTATTACATTACAAGTTTACAGTTATAAGACCATAAAAGTGTCCAGACTAAAGCATCCAGGAACGATACCTTGACTCAAGAAAGGCCAATGTCTGTCACATGGGAAGGCATGTGGCTGCTGTCTGCTGGTCCTTATTTCCAGTTCCACTCCTTCCAGCTTCTGATGTCCTCTCTAAGTATATATGGGCCTTCACTTGGTTCCTCTAGGACACAACTCTGGGTTCTGACTTGCTTAGCATCTCATGGGAAGGTACATGGTGACATCTGCTGGGCTCTTCCCATGTCTAGGCTGTTCTCTGTTGGCATTCCAAGCGTCTCCAAACATCCGTGTCTCTGTCAGTTGTGTCAGCAACTGTTCTTCAAGCATCTGCCTCTAAGGTTTCTCCAAAATGTCTCCCCTTTTAAAGGACTTTAATAAACTAATCAAGACCCACCTTGAGTGAGTGGAGTCACATCTCCATCTAATCGAAAGATCACTCCCACAACTGAGCACACCGCATCTCTGTGGAGATAATCTAATCAAAGGGTGTCCACCCTACAATATTGAATGAGAATTAAAGAACATGGCTTTTCTGGGATACACAATCATTTCAAACAGGCCCTGTCCATATTAGTGAGGCATTACAACATTTGTCTTTTCACTTCTGGCTTATTTCATTCAGCATAATGTCCTCAAGGTTAATTCTCCTAGTTGCATGCCTCCCAACTTCATTCCTTTTTGTAGTCACTCAATATTCCATTATGTATTCATTACAGTTTGCCTTTCTGTTCATCAGTCCATGTACCCTTAGGCCACTTCCTTTTATTGCAATTCATGAAAAATCCTGCCATAAACACTAGTGTGCAAATTACCATTCATGTCCATATGTTCAGTTATTCTAAGTATATACCTAACCTTACTCCTGTGGAACTACCAGACTGCCCTCCAGAGGGGCTGTACTGATCTACTTCCCTACCAATAGTAAATAAGTATATCTTTCTCTCTCCCCATTTTCTCCAGCACTTGTACTTTACTGTTTATTTTTAAAACAGTTTTATTCACACACTGTACAGTCCTACCTAAGTAAAGAATCAATGGCTCCTGGTATAATCACAGTTATGCATTCACCACTGCAATCTATATGAGAACTTCCCATTTCTTCTGCATAGAAAAAAGAAAAGGAAAAGAAAATAAAACAATAAAAAATAAAATGAAATAAAAGGAGGAACAACAATAACAAGAGTCCCATACCCCTCCCTTATATCCCCCTGTTATTGACATTTAGCTTTGGTATATTGCCTTTGTTGCAATAAATGGGGGAATATTACAATGTTACTGTTAACTATAAACCCTAACTTGCATTGCTTGTATTTTTCCTTATACCATCCCATTTTCAATTCTTGCAATGGTGAATTCATTTGTTCTCCCTCATGTAAAAAATTTCTTATATTTGTACATTTACTCACCATTATTGTCCACTCTAGGCTTTGCTAAGTTATACAGTCCCAGTTTTCACCCTCTAGCTTTTCTTCTGGTGTCATGCATGCCCCTAGCCTTCCTTTTTCCACCACACTCTTCTCCAAACCTCTCTCTCCTGTCATATCCTATCTGACTGTAGCATGCTCTTTAGTATTTCTTGTAGAGCAAGTCTCTTGTTTTCAAATTCTCTGTGTCTGTTTGTCTGAAAATATTTAAAATTCTCCCTCATTTTTGAAGGACAGTTTTGCCAGATATAGAATTCTTGGTTGGCACTTTTTCTTTTTCAATTTCTTAAATATATCATAACACAGTCTTCTCACCTCAATTGTTTCTACTGAGAAATCCACACATAGTCTTATTGAGCTTCCCTTATAATTGGTGGATCACTTTTCTCTTGCTGCTTTAGGAATTATCTTTGTCTTTGAAATTTGACAGTCTAATTAGTAAGTGTCTTGGAATAGGTCTATTTGAAACTTTTGTTTGGTTAGGCTGTGCTTCTTGTATCTATAATTTTATGTGTTTTGTAAGAGTTGGGAAATTTTCAGTGATTGTTTCCTCTATTATTCTTTCTGCCTCTTTTCCCTTGTCTTCTCCTTCTCGAACACAATGACATGTATATTCATGCACTTAAATGATTTCATTCAATTAATTCCCCAAGACCCTGCTCATATTTTTCCATTCTTTTCCCTGTCTGTCCTTCTGTGTGTCCTGTCCTCTAGTTCATTAATCATTTCTTCTGCCTCTTCGAATCTGCTGTTGTACATTTTTGTTCTTTTTTCATCTCTTCTTTTGTGTCTGTCATTCTCATCAGATGCACCACTTGTTTTTTCAAGCTTTCAAGTTCTTCTTCACAGTTACCCAGTATCTTCTTTATAGTCTCATCTCTTTTGCCATGTTTTCCTTCAACTCATCGATTTGATTTTGAAGATTTGTTTGAGCATTTTAGTTAGTACTATGAACTACTACATCTCATTTGAAGTGTTAGTTTGTCCTTTGGCTGGCCGTATCTTCATACTTTCTAGAATGACTCATGATTTTTGGCTGTTGTCTAGGCATCTGATTTCCTTGATAAGTTTATTCTGGAGGTCATTTTATCTAGGGTTTTCTTGTTGGTTGGCTTTATTCACCATCTGTTCTTTGACATTCAGTTCAACTTAGTCTAGACTTCTAGCACCACTTTTATTTAATTGATCAGACTTTTTCAGCTCTTATTTTTCTGGTTCTTGCCCTGCCTATATGGAAGCTTTTTTGAAGAGGGTCTTCCCAGATATGATAGCGCCTAATCATTTTTTCCCAGATAAGACAGGGGCAGGTCTCATGAAGAGAGTGTAACCAGTATCAAGGTTTCCTGAGGTTGGGACTCAGCAGGGGGCCAGTCTTTCCTGTAAAACTTCTTGATTCTGTGCTTTTCCTATCCAGCCCAGAAGGTGGTGCTTGTTAGCCTGCAGCGCCCCACTTGCATAAAGTGGTGTGGTGTCTTCAATTCTCTGCAGACCCTGACCCTATCAGAGGCATTATTGAGATAAAGTCTGAGGTAGAATTTAGTCTTGTCTGTTTTCCAGGCCTAGGGAATTATCTCCTTCAACTGACTAGTAATTTTGTCTCTCAGACATCCCTTACTTCCACCCTTGCCTGGGACAGTGCTGATAATTGAAAATGACTGGGGCTTTTTTTAATGAACTGCTAAAAAGTTTTTTTAAAAAAAGGAAAGAAGGAAAAAAAAAGGGAAAAAACTTCTTTTCAGAGCTGGTTCAGGTTCACTGGAGTTGGTACCCAGTTTTATGTGCCCCTTTACTTGAGGCACAGACCTTTTCCAGTATCCTGAGCTCAGTTGATTCCAAAAGCCTCTTTTAAAGATTAGCTCCACCTCCTCTCTGCCTAGAGAGACTTCTGCATTCCTTTTGTGCTTGTTTATCCAAGTTTATCTGTGCTCAGAGCTTGTATTCAGCTGTCTGAATTTGTTAATTAAATCAGCAAATGGAGGATGCTTGAGCTCTCCTTGCCTTGCTCCTAATAGAGGTGCTTCTTTTTCCTACAGGGAAGTGACTCCAAAACAGCCTGCCATGACAGTGGGGGTGGGGTGCCAACTTCCACAGTTTGGGAGACTTTACTTACAGTTCTGTGCTGTGATCTTGACACATCTACCCATTCCAGACTAGTGTACAATGTTTGTCTGGTCACAGAAGTCTCCCAAACAGTTGTACCAGACAGTTCCTGGCTATTTACTAGCTGCCCTAGAGGATGAATGAAATTCCACACTTTGCAATGCCACCATCTTGCCACTATTCAACAAGAGTTTTTAAAATATCATATTCCCACACTCTCTCACTATCATTCTATAAAATCCTGGGAAAACATTAGATAATACATGCTTCATGGTGAAAATTAGTTTTAGATTCTCAAACTTGGCTGCATATGAGAATTACTTTGGCAGATACAAATATATCCCGATGCTTTGGTCACACCCAATGCTCAGAATCTCTGAGGAAGGACCCAAGCATCATTTGTTTTTAAAGCTACCCAGTGGATTCCAATGTGCAGCAAAGACTAAGAATAGACTATTGATTTCACTGACATTTTCCTGATGTGTAATCATTTAGTTAGCATAATAGGCTCAAATGAACTTATGTCATATAGGGTAAAGGATGACTCTTTTTTTCCCTATCATATGAACAGTTCATTCTTCCTTTCTTTTAATAAATCATTGTAGTTCTGTACCTCTGGGATATTTCTGAAGAGCTAGAAAAAATGTTGGGGGAACATATGATGACAGTAGCAATCACTCCAAGGACCCTAGTTTTGTGTCAGTGGCTCTTACATCTTCCCAGTCTCCCCACAAGAGCATTTGAGAATCCAAATAATTACTTCTGAAATCCATTTCTTGGCTATCCATGGAGAGAACCCTTACTCTCTCTGTTCCTTTTTCCCTTTTTTCCCAGCATAAACTTCCCACCCATATGCAAAGCATTAGAGCTGTGATTCTCAACTACTGGCAATTTTGTTCCTCAGGGGGCTTTTGGTAATAAGACATTTCTGATTCTCAGAACTTCAGGAGAACGTGCTCTTGGCATCTATTGGTAGAAGCCAGGAATGTTGCTAAAAATCCTACAATGTATATGATAGTCCCTGCAACAAAGAATGATGTTGTCCAAATTGTTAATAGAAGGGAAGTTGAGAAACTATGCATTGGAGAAAGATTCCACTTCTTGATGGAGTGGCAAGATCACTTTGCATAAGTGCCTGTGGGTTAAGATAGGTTATTGTAGTCCTCTTTAGAAAATAAAATTGGTTGTATTCCCCTTCTATGCTTTATGTTTTCTATCCTCTTAATGTTTTCGTTGCTTTGCCTTGGTTTTCCCAAGGGTTGGTTTTAAAGTTCTAGGTTATTGATGAGCATTTGCTGGGGATATTTACTGATACTAGGAAATGTTTATTTGATCCAGAGAGCTCCCATAACTTCACAACCCTGGACTAATGCAGTGACTCTAATAAGAAGCATTATGTTAGTTTTGTGGTTCAGAAACCTATGCAAGGTATTTCTCCAGGAATATATGTTCCATTACATGTTTGGTTTGGTTTTTGAGGAAAGACTGTGCTGGTATGAAACTGCTGTGTACCCCAGAAATGTCATGTTCTTTAATCCTCATTCAATATTGCTGTGTGGAATCTTTTGATTGTTTCCATGGAAATGTGACCCACCCAATTGTGGGTGGTAACTTTTGATTAGATGTTTTCTATGGAGATGTGTTCCCACCCATTCAGGGTGGGGTTGCTTACTGGAGCCCTTTAAGAGGGAGCCATTTTGGATGAAGCTTTAGAGCGGACAGAGCCCACACAGCCAGAGACCTTTGGAGATGAAAGAAAATGCCCCTGGGGAAGCCACTGAAGAAGCTGGGAGAGAAAGCTAGCAGACATCATCATGTGCCCTCCCAGCTAACAGAGGTATCCAGAAGCCAAAGACCCCAGCAGATGCCAGCCAGGTGCCTTCCCAGCTGACAGAGGGGTTCCGTACAGCATCAGCATTTCTTGAGTGAAAATAACCTCTTGTTGGTGCCTTAATTTGGACATTTTCCATTTTCACAGCCTTAGAACTGTGAAAGCCTTTATTACTTTCAAAGCCTTTATTACTTTAACTTAATAAATTCCCCCACCTTTTTTTTTTTTGGCATGGGCATGCTCCGGGAATTGAACCCTGGTCTCTGGCATTGCAGGCGAGAATTCTGCCACTGAGTCAACTTGCATCGCCCAATAAATTCCCTTTTTTTTAAAAGCCATTCCATTTCTGGTATATTGTACTCTGGCAGCTTAACAAACTAAAACAGACAGTTAATATTTATATTTCCTTAGTTGTCTGGTATCATTTATGTGTACTTGATATTTTTTAAGGAGACTTGAGAGCAGATTGTGAAACCCACACAGGAAAATGTATAACTTGTACGGGGTCTTCCCTAATTGTTTTCCTAATATCTGAGTGGACTATACTGATTTGAAAATTACTTCATTTGGCAAAGAACATTTTATAAAATATATGACCTTTTGTAAAACTAGCCTTACATCTGTGAAGGAATGGAAGGATCCTTTCTTCTGTGTTTGGAGAGGCTATAAAAATATGTCCCTTATAACTATTACAAATAATTTTGTTATTTGGAGCAGCACTGTGTCTGGGTAACTACCTGGAGGCTGGAGAAATACTGGGATAGATGGCATAGACCTTTCCTTGAAGAAGACTTTGTAATAATGTTTCTGTAATGTTCAGAAGGGATGCTTCATCCACCTCTCTGTTATTTCCTGAACTGAATATGTTTTCTGATTCTCACCTTTTTCTTTGAGAACTTTTTCTCCTTGTAATTCTTGTCTTGTTTGTACCAGTCCTCCTGGAGATTAGTGTCTACCCTTGGACATCCTGACTCTATAAATAGATCTCTTCTACTTGCCACCAAATGCTGACATATATTTGTTGGACAGAGCTCCATAGTCCTTTCCACCAAATTCCCTTGATTTCATATTTCTTTTGTTTCATGGGAATTCCTTTCCTGTCATAGTCTACTGCTATATTCCCAGTTTGCCTTTCCCTTACATCTGAGGCCTTTCCATATTGCCTGTGGTATACCATAAATCTACCTAGTTTTTAAACTGTTGGTCTAATTGCACTCTGTGCCAGTATTTGACCCTCTGGATTAATATCTCAGAAGTTTTCTTTTTTTAAGTTTCATGTGATATTTTATTATAGTACTTTAGCATTTAAAGAAACTTTTAACTTTTTACTATGGGAGTTTTCAAAACTATTCCAAAGTAGGAAGAGTAGACAACTGGCCATTATGCATCCCCAGTTCCCACTATTGACATTTTCTTTCGTCTATATACACATTCACCCATTTTTTTGTACACTTTTATTCACACACCATACAATCCATCCAAAGTATACAATCTGTGGCTCTTGGTATAATACCAGAATTGTGCATTCACCACCACAATCAATTTGAGAACATTCTCATCATTCCAAAAAAAAAAAAATTCCCATAGCCTTTTTATCTCTTTATTATTTATGCTTAGTTTGGTGTAGTACCTTTGTTACAACTGATGAAAGAATATTATAATATTACTGTTAACTATAGTCCATTGTTTGCATTAATTGTAGTTTTCCCATATACCATCTGTTCTAGTTTGCTAGCTGCCAGAATGCGATATACCAGAAATGGAATGGCTTTTAAAAGGGAAATTTAATAAGTTGCTAGTTTACAGTTCTAAGGCTGAGAAAATGTCCCAATTAAAGCAAGTCTATAGAAATGTCCAATCTTAGGCATCCAGGAAAAGATACCTTGGTTCAAGAAGGACGATGACCCAACGTTTCTCTCTCAGCTTGAAGGGCACATGGTGAACATGGTGGCATCTGCTGGTTTTCTCTTGGCTTTAGGAAAAGACACCCTCTCCAAAATGTTTCCTCTTTTAAAGGATTCATGGGTGGAATCACAACTCCATAGAAGCTATCTGATCAAGAATTACCACCCATAATTGGGTGGGCCACAGCTCCATGGGAACAATCAAAATGCTCCCAGCCAGTAATATTGAATGAGGATTAAAGGACATGGCTTTTCTGGGGTCCACAGATTCAAACTGGCACCCCATCCTATTATTAAAACCTTGTAATAGTGATGTACATTTGTTCTAGTTTATGTAAGAACTTTCTTATATTGGTACAACTAACAACAATCATCCACCACAGATTTCCTTATACTATACAGTCCCATATTTTATCCTCTGGCTTTCTCTCTAGTTACATAAATGATCTTAGACTTCCCTTTTCACCCAAACTCATATTCAGCACTGTCAGTTACACTTACAGTGCTACCATCACCTCTATCCAGTTCCAAAAATTTACAATCAACCTTATTAAATTCTGTACACTTTAAGCATCATCTGACCATTAGGAGATTTTAATTACCCATTTCTTTCCGATGTTACTCTACTTTATAATATAAAAACTAAAAATCTCTTATTTGGACTTATATTCCTTGATACTCAAGTTTTGCCAAAATTAACTGCCATATTTTTAAACAAAGCTCTGAAATCCTGCTTGTCAGACCTATAAGAAGAAAATGATCTCAATTGAGTATTTTACTTCTCTCACTGGGAACTATGCAGTTAATTCATATTCTTTGTCTTCAATATTTAGAGACGAAGTATCCTATCTGTAACTCTTCTAGTGGCTTTGTTCAACTATGGAAGAACAATATAGAACAGCAATGAAGATGGTTTTAGACACACAACTCTATTCTGCCCAGTCATTAAGAGTGTGACATGTGTGGATATTTGGAATCCATATTCTGATTTTTTTCTCTTCCTAGCCATAATTCCTTCTTTATTCTGTTTTGTTTTTTAGATTCCATTTGGGTTAATTGCACCTGAATAATCTTTTTGTCAGTGCTTAGCCATGAATGCTACTTTAATATGCAAAAAGTATTCATAAATTGATCAGAAACCAGCCACATTTAAAAAAATAGACTATTATAACTATAAGGTCTTTCTCGAGCATTAACCAACAGTAAAATATTTTAAACAATATTGTTTTTCCTAAATAGTCACCAATGACAGATGCTAGAGTTTCTTTTCTGATGTTTCCTCTCAACTATAAAGCAGCAGAGAGAACATTTATATGGCAGTAGTACAATGGGGAGCTTCATGAAGCTGTATCATCTGTTTTCTAAATGGAAAAAACATTTTTTCCTACCTTGTTGTCTAGTTAGCGCCACTGACTTATTTATGCATTTATTCATTTTCATTTATTTATTTATATTTAGAGTTAGTATTCATAGAGTTTTTCTACTCAGTTTTAATTGACTACTTAGCTCATTCCAGTGTAGCCTGTTACTTTCTATTCAGTTACTCTCTTAGGAACTGTCATATTCAGGGTCAGATAAATGCAAATTCTCATGGAAGAAGGATGATATCCAAATCTGTATCTGAAGTTTTAGTTGTTAAAATGAAAGGTTATATATCTATTTCCCTTGATTATGACTCAAAGTATTTGCTTTATAAAAATCCAAGCTGATATGTTAATAGTTTTATGAAGTATTCTTAGCTTCAACTTGAGGTTTCTGGCATTTTTATCTAGATTGTTTAAATTTTGCTGTTATTAGACATTGGAAAAACTCCAGGTTGTTAAAAAACTTGAAAATCATTGAAAACAGAGAGTGAATTTCTTAATCCAAAATATGAACTATTCCTCATTTGGTTTTAAAATGTTGTTTTGACTTTGATTCCTCATTCAGGGCTATTTGCCAAAATAAATTGAAATGATCTTAGCAATCACCATTTGACATAATAGTGCAGTCATTCCAGTTTTACCTACAATGGATTTATATCTATCATTTTTGAAATATATAATTATAATTTTATGATGTGGTTTTCCAGGGAAACCCTAAATTTATGTAAAATCCTAAAGATACGCTATACAGCAGCCTCACAGAGTTTTTCACTAGGCGCTAAAATAAAAAAGTGTGTGAGAAACCACAAAGCCTTTTATAAATAGGGGCTTATTACCTCTCCTGAGGAAAGAATCAAGTGTAACTATCCAAGTTCTTCTTATTTAGAAATGTAGTTATGGAGAAACATAAGGAAATTGGCACAGTCTTTGGAGTCATTCACACCAGGGTTTGTAGCCCAACTTTGCCGTCTACTAACTGTAATGGCTTTGAGCAAATTACTATTTTTTTTTCAGAAACCTCAAGCTAGGCAAGGAATATATTTATCTTCAGAGGGTTGCATGTAGATAATGCATGTCAAAATCTTCAATTCAAGAGATGGTAGCTTATGTTCCTTTATTATTTTTGTTAAGTTCATTCAGATGACTGAGACAGATTTTGTCATCACACTCTTGGGTTCCAATATACCTTCCTGGTCTCTAAATGATGATATGGTCCCAAAGCTCTGCATAATAAAATGAAGAGAGCTTCTAGGAAACAGCTGAGAAATAGCTGATGATCACTGGGTGCTTTTTAAAGATAATATTTTAAATTTTGTAGTAAACTTGCCTTTCTCTCCAAGGCAGAATGGGATCTAAAATCTGAATAGTTTTAGAAAAGCCAACATCTCCCAAAGAGGATGAAGGGGGCAAGATCAATGAAATCATATTATTGAAGATCAGCTGACCTCCCCTCAGGCAGGTCAGCTGATCCCTAAACATAGTACCGTCTCAATGGAGAACACTGGAGTGGAGGGAGATGTAGAAGGAAAGGGATCTACAAGATGCAATTTGACAGTTTAGCCATCTCTGCTTCTTGAATTGTGCTGCTATCCTGGGATTACACTCTCCTTGGATCTGGATGACTTCTTCACATTCAAGCTTGATTTACAGTTGTTGACCCTCCCTGTAAGTGTAGTTTTCATTTCCCACCCTTCTACTAGCTTTCTCCCTGCAGCATGCTGCAATCAGTGCAGTGCTGAGATATACTATGACCATTCTCAAGAGAGCTTATTTTAGCATCCAAGATTTTAGCTACAAATGAGAACCTCAAGTCCTTTGGATGGAAAGAGGGGTATTAGGGAAATAGAATCCAACTGCTCTGTTGTGCGGTCTTGGACTTGCTATCACAGTGAAGCTAAGAGCATGGGATTGAAAAACTGACACCTTTGGGTTCAATTTGAGGCTCTGCTATTCATCAGCTATGGGTAATATGATGTTACTATTTCAGCCAAAATTTTCTTATTTGTAATAGGGGGATAAAACATAACCTCAAAGGTTTGTTATGAGCACCAAATGAGATAATGGAAGCAACCTAGCACAATGTAGTCAGTGTTCATTTCATGTTAATTTTCTTCTTGGTTCATCACATTATTGTAAGATAATGGGCAAAGACACAAACAAGAAAATACAGGCTACAGGTGTGATGCATCCAGATTTCTATTTGTAGATTTTGAGTTTAGGAATGGAATTTATGGCAAAGCCAACGGGATGCAAAAGGAGCAGTATTTGTCTCACTCTTTAGCAGTGCTCTCAATCCAGGATACATATTTGTAAATGTTGGTGTAGATGCCTACATCTCCTCCCATGAAGTGCCCGACCTCGATCCCCTGGAGCTTGTTTTTGCAGATGACAGTAGCAACGGCCACCTCCTACCAGAGATTGTGGAGAGAGAGAAAGAGAGAGAGAGAGAGAAAGAGAGGGTTAGAGTCACTCCTCACAGGAGCACTACTTAGTCCCCAACTTGGGTGAACCTGGCCTAGAGGCAGCAAGGTGAGCTATGAATAGAGCACCAAAAAAGGGAAGCAGGAAGCTTGGGGCCTTTTTCTGGCTTTGCTCTAACCCACCTGTGTAACCTTGCGAAAGTAAGAAAAAAATATCTCTACAACATGTAAAATTAGGGTGTGGCAATAGAAAACATGGATGTATAGGAGTTATATACTGATAAGCTTTAACCTCTTCATACCCCATCCCTAAATAAGTTGGGATCATCCTAACAACAGAGAACAACAACAAAAAACAGAGACAGAGGCAAAGGCCAATAGGTCTGCGCTGTGGGTCAAAGAAGCAGAAAGAATTAATTCATTGAACACCAGGAATACTATTTGGAGGTGTCACCTTGAGATCAGTTCATAGAGGGGAAGAAACTTCATCTGTCATTCCTGCTAAGTCTGATTCAAAGAATTCCTCTCTGGAAGTATTATGCTAACAAAGGAGAGATGAATATAAACGGTAAAAAAAAAAAGTCAGAAGGCTAAGAAGGGTCAAAGAATAACAACATTTACTGTTGCTGCTTACAGGAAGAGAAATTTTTCTGTCTTAGGAGATAAAATTTAACAAATAGTTAAATCCCATTTATTTAACTGTCAAAGTTAGTTTCAATTAGTGAAAAGTTTGAATTATTCTTTTAAGCAATGCCCAGTTTTCACTTTTTTACTTGCAGCTATGAAATTAGCATCTAGCAGACAATTATTAACTAGTTGCTACATGATGACCTTTAATGGATAAAGATACTCTGTAAGAAGAATAAGAAAGGAGGTGGGGGGAACTTTGCTCATCAAATTTTCAAAAAGTTATGAATAAGAAAGTGAGGGCTTTAAAAATTTTTTACATCATAATTAAATATTTAACTGGACAAGTAAATGGAAGCTGAATATAGAGAAAGGATTACCCCAAAAATTCGGCTGAATACTTTGACAAATTTAACACATAAGGAATTCCTGTGACTTCTTCCTTGTTCGGTTTCCTGGCACTCTTTATCAGGCAGCACTGGGGCTTCCAGGTTCTGTCTTAAATCAGGATGTCTGCCTATGGGAAGAAAGAGATAAAGGGAAACCTTTCTCTTCATAATTGTTATTTAGCTCTTCTAACCACTACCCTTATTTCAACTGGTCTTTGTGTGTGTGTATAAAGAAAATAAGGCATGAGAAAACAGAAAGGAATGATCTTAGGCATGTTTGAGAATGAATCCTTAGGATTTTGATGAAGACTTTATGTCTCTGAAAAACAAAGTTTTCTTTCCACTTTATGTCCTCTTAAGAGGTGACCTGATCAAAGTCCTTGGAGCTTTCCTCTACAAGGGAAATGAGCCTGTGGGGGGTGGGGGGTGGGGGCATAGCTTGTATTTCATATGGTGTGACCTCTGTACTGAGTCAGATGGCTCGATAGCTCCAGCTGCCAATGCTCGGGAGAAGCAACAGGACTTAAGAAACCCTGGGAAAGGAGGAAGTTTGGTCTCCTGAGCAGTTCTCTTTTTGCCACACCATTTGGGTAATATCACCCTTTGGTCTCTACCCATTCTTCTCTCCGCCTCTCTTTTCACAGCCATGTGAAAAGTGACATACTTACCACTGTTGTCTTGGCTCCAGTCTAAACCCGAGAGGAGACAGACAGTGCCTGGCCGGACATTGCTGGTCGCGAGAGAAAGGAGCTGGACTTTTGCATTGAGGTTGGCAGGCTTAGCCAACTTAATGAGCATGAGGTCATCCTGGGGGGCACTATGACTATAGTTCCAGTAGCGGATAATCTGCACAGGGTTAATTGTTTGCTCTGTCCCATCTCTGACTCTTATTTTGAAATTTCCCAGCATCACTTTCAGATTTCTGGAGGTTGAAAGTAATCATCGTCATGATCATCGTCATCATCATCATCATCATCATCATCATCATCGTTATCATGAGTATAGCTAAGATATTGAATGTTATAAGGTACCAGGTACTGTATCAAGTGAGACGGATCCTGTTTTTATTCCCATTTTGCTAATGAAGTGTGGAGACATTTAAAAGTAATTCATCCTTGATCACACAGTGAGTGCTAGATCCTTTAACTACTACACTGTAATGTAATATCTTTAATGTAGTCGATAGGAAAATGATGCATGGCATATTCATATTATTTTCCTTCCTCTCCAGCTCCAGTCTATCCAATTGGACAGTTTCCATTCTGGCAGAGGCAGGAGAATGGGGTAACCTGAATGCTGGTTATCTTCTGTTTGCTGATTCACTCACTGCCTTACTCCATCCTGCTCTGTGCCTTCAGATGTGTACATCAATGGGCTCTCTTGTTCTTTAGCTTCAGATTAGGTTTTGACTAATGGGAAGCACCAGAAGGTTATTGGAAGAAGAGTGAGATTAGAGTACTTTTTCTCCCAGCTCCCTCCCCTCAAATCTGCCACAGATTAACCATGTTCCTTGAACAAAGATCACAGCTTCTGTCAGGCAGGCAGGTTCTGTATACAGTGTTCTTTCTCTTTCCACCAGGAAACTGCTCTCTCCCCTTGCCTCTTTAAGCACAGGGGTAGTAACTGTGTCTTCCTATTACTAACCCTGGGAGGACTGCACTATTCTTTGTGTTTTCTCTATAACTTGTCGATATCTTTGTAAATACTTCCTTTACCAAACTCTCCTCAATTTACCTAGTACCAGTTCACCAGTTTCCTGAAGGGGCCCCAACTAGTACAATGTATTCATATTGCCAGTAAAAAAAAGTTGAAAAAACTCATGGGAGACTGGGGAGGCATAATATATAGAACAGGGTTTCTCAGCAGTGGCACTATTGACATTTTGAGCTGGATGACTGTTGTGGGGGACTGTCCAGATGTCTAGCAGTATCCTTTCCCTGGCCTCTATTCACTAGTTATCAGTAGTACTTCTCTCTCCTCCCCAGTTGTGACACCATAAATGTCTTCAGACATTGCCAAATGTCCTCTGGAGATTGAGGTTATGGGTAAAAATTGCCTCTGTTGGAGAGCCACTAATTTTGAATGAGTTGTAGCTGTTTCAGGGGTGGAGATGCCCATCACTCACGGTAAGTAGCAGTGAGCTGGGGCCAGCACCCAGTTTTTCTTGATGAGGACCCCCACACAAGGGTTGAAGTGAGACTTGAGATATACCAAATAAGGAGCATGGTCTTCTTTCTGCACAGATGAGTGAGCAGAGAAAAATGTACCTGAGAAAATAATTAATATTTCTAATATGCAAAATGTTCTTAGAACAAATAAGACAATTAACAAGTTCCTAGTTAAAAAGGAATATGGAATTTTAAAGAAGTAATCAGTTGGTCAAGAAATATGAAAACATTTGACATTTTCTTAATAAAATGAAATTAAAATTACTTACCACTTTAGCTAATATATAATCATTTTTATGTTTATAATATTCAATCCAAGAAAGAGCACAATGAAAGAGACTTTCATTCACTGCTTATAGGAATGTAAATTGATACTATCTTCTTGAAAGACAATTTAGAAATAGCTATCGAGAACTGTAAATTGTTCATCCCTTGTGACCTATAATTCTAATCCCAAGAATCTATTAGAAAGAAATAATCAGATTGAAAAAAAAGATAGGGATGCTCATTTTATTATTATTTATAATGGCTGAACATTGGAAACATAAATGTTCAATACAAGAATGTTGTTCAATACAAGAAATATTGATAATGTATTTTTAAATAAAGAAATGTATATAAATCCTTTAAGCTAATTGTCTAAGAAAAAGAAGCAAAAATAAAGCAAAATATAAGCTATTTAAATGCGAAACACAAATATATAAAGTCCTGAAGTAAATGCAAATGAGGTGTTAGCATGCATTTACTTGAGTTGTGATTTTAAATGATGTTTTTTCCCCTACTTAGTATTTTCAAATTTACTTATACGAGCATGTAATTTTTTATAAATAAGTTATTTAAAAAACTAACAAAGAAAGGGAGGGCGGCTGATTCTAGTATCAGAAATAAACTACTTTCTTGTCTTAACTGCCCTCATTCCTACTGGTCATCCTCCCCAAGCCTTGGTTTTTCTCTCCTCACAGCCTATTCTGTATGATCACACAATTAGAACCCCCAAGGGAAAGATAGGAGGTAATTAAGGCAGAAGCTAATGCTAATTGTGGAATATTAACTCTATATCAGGCACTGTCCTAAGTGCTTTACATGGATTTATTTTTCTCACAAACTCCATAATATAGTCAATATTCCCTATTTTGACTGAAAAAACTGAAGCACAGATGGGTTGATTCACTTGCCCAAGGTCACAGTTAATATGTGGTGCAATCTAGACAATCAGAAAGCAGTGGGAAATGTCTAACCAGCAAATTCTACTATCAGAAGAACTTGGAAGGCAGGGACTGTAAGAGGTAAGATCTTTGCAGTTGATCTTTTGTTCCCACCTCGCCCATTCCCTATATTCTGAGTTTCTCAGGTTTCATGAAAAACAGATATCAGAGGTCACATTAAATTCTCTGTCCTTGTTACTATACTGGGACTTGCCCGGAGATGAGATGAGGCCCACAGGGGAAACACTCACTGTTGAAAGTTATCCAAGGCAAGCATGCACCCATCTTATAGCTTAGCACTGGAAGGATGGGCTCTGCCTTTCCTGAAGGCGTTTTGATGGGGCTAAGAGAGATGACCCCTAATTCTGCCCATGACAGTGTTTCTTGACTTTTCTTTGGCACTGTCCAGACCTCCCACCTCTGCCTTAGTATATACTGCATTATTTATGCCTTATAGGAAAGATTAGAAGGTCATGGATACATACCAGCAAGGACACCCAAATAGAAGATAAATTTCATGGTAGTCCAGATCTTGCCCTGTGAGACAAGAAGATCAGCAGAGAATAGAACCCTCAGCTCAGTCTTTTCCTCAGAAGCACCTGGTAGAGTCATTGGCTATGGTTTGGAAGTGGGGCATTCAATGAGATTGGAAAACAACCCTGGTCATAAATGGGGGAGGGAGAGGGCTCCAGATGGACAGACAGAAACCTTTCTGCCCCAGGGCTTTGCTCCACAAAGGATGGGGGACTATGTATCTCCTGGGGCCTACTAGGGAAGGAAAAAGAAGCCTAGTTCCTTAGACTGCTGTGTCCAGGTCCCTCTATCTGTTGCCTCTAAAATCCCATCAGCCTCAAAGTAGTTCAGCTGTCTGTGGAAAAGGGAATTCTAGACTCAGGCCTTATGCAGAGTTTCTGAGGCCAGGGCTGTGGGGGCCAGGATTCTCCACCTTAGCTGAAGGAGACAGTGTCCCAGAAGTTTGCTCTGAATCCCCTAATAGACATTTATACTCTCCTTCAGCCCCTCCCATCTTTGTTACACTAGCTTCATCTTTCCCTTTGATCACTATTTCATCACTCAGTCATCATCAGCAGCTTGATCTCTGTTGTCCTGATCAACAGCTTTGAGCAAAGAAAGTGTGGAAATGAAGCAGTCATGGAACAGTTATCTTGAGAGTTGGAGAATGCTTTACAAGAATAGGATCTAATGTATCTTGATGACAATTCATATGGCAGTACCTCTAAATATCTTTTATCAAATTAAAAGATTTCTCAGACAATGATAGACTACCACAGTCATCCTTGGATAATTGGGACCATACTTATAAGAACAAAAAGAGCAATAACGCTAATAGCTAACATTTATTGAACACTTACTGACTCCCTGGCACTGACTAAGTTCTTTTTTGTGTGTGTGATTAAAGCTTAGGGTTTATTGAAGCCTACAGTAAAGATGAAATAAATATAGACAGGTACATATTGATAAAGTCTTGGACTCTATTGTAGAGACAGTAGAGCCAGCAGACATTTTAAGTGAGTGAAATAATCAGGAAATAGCAGTGACATTGTAATATTCAGATCAGGGAGACAAATAATAGGAGATAGGAAGTTGAATTAGGAAGCTATTTCAGTTGTCCATGTTAGAGGTAAAGGAAGTCTGAACTGGTGAATAAGACTAGAAATAGAGAATGAGGGGAGACCCTGGGGTTTAGAACTGAACAAGGATCAGTTAAATAAGGTAAGTTTCATGGACTGACTAAGTTCTTTACAGACATTGACAGCGATGATTTTATATTGGCTAGTCTGAGTTACAAATTAATTTCACATTGTATCTATAACTATTTGAAATTTCTTGCACCAATAATCTGATCCTAAACTCACAACAATCCTGGAAAAAGGAAATAAACTAGTACCTTTTTTCTCTGTAGGTGACAGAACTGAAGGACAGCAAATTTAAATGATTTTCTCAAAGTCCCACACAGTGAAAAGACAGAAAGTAGAATTTAGGTGTAGTAGAATCTAGGTGTTGTAATTGAATACTTATAGATTTTTTTACTACATCCTGTAGGCTTCAAGAAATCAACTAGCATTCATTGATCTTATAAACTATACAGTACTTCATACCAATTCCCTTAAGTGTGGAATAAAAGCCAGACATAAGCAATGCGTTTCTAATCCTTAAGATAAACATAGAGATATGTTGGAGAATAGGTCTGGTTTATGAAATATACTTGAGATTTGAAGACTGGGTAGTGTTGTGGAATATTTTCTGTGGTGGTGTTAGGCTTAGCTAAAACAGGTGAAAATTTGAAAAAGAGATTGTTGGGGATTGAATCATTTTCAGGTTCCAACCTCTGGTCCCATGTGTGTGAACCCATTTGTAAATAAGATCTTTGAATATGTTTTAGTTAAGATATGCCCAAGATGAATAAGTGTGGGCTTTAGTCCAATATGGCTAAAGTACAGGAAATTGGAACATGGATGGAGAAGCCATAGGAGAAGCAAGTAACTGGAAGTTAACAGAACCTGGAAGAGAAAGGAAAAGATGCTGCTATGTGCATGGCCATGTGACAGAAAAGCCAAGGAATCCCAAGATTGTTGGCCAGCTAGAAGACACCAGTGCTGGGAGGAAGCAAGACATCTAGCCTCTGAAACTGTGAGTCAATAAATTCTTGTTGTATGGTATTTGTTTTAGCAGCTGGGAAATGAAAACAGATATCCCTAACCATGGAGCTGTTTCTCCTAAATCTCTTAGACAAATTATGGGCCAGGAAGAGAACCTGGGGCCTACTTTGAGATTCTTAGGGCTAACAGCAGGAAAGCATGGTTGCTATCTAGAAAAAGTTCTCTGAAGACGACTTTTAGATCTTCTGGGGGAAATTGGCACTGAAGGCTACTACCTGTCTGTGATTATTCAAATTGGCACTTCCAGTCCAGACCTTTGATCCCACATAGGACAACTGCTTCCTGGAAACCAGCATTTGTGTTGCCCCTGTGCCTGAAATTTAGCATGTCAAAATTAAACTCCTTACTTGTCCAGCCTCTCAAATTCATTCTTCCATCTGAGTTTCCTATTTTAGAGAAGTATTCTTCTTTGCATGTGTTTGAATTCTCTCTTTCTCAACACTCTTCTTGCTAATCAGAACAATCACGAAGTCTGTCCTAATTCCAGAAATCTCTTGAATTCATCCACATCTTTTCATTCTCAGTGCTGTCATCCTACTCCAAGTCATGTCTTATCTCGCTTGAACAAATGTAAATGCCTCTCTACCATTATTCAATATGTCATTCTCTCTTTTCCTTAGAACCATATTTTTGTTTTTTTTGCTTAAAATGCAGCTAAGGTCATATTAATCTTCCACTTAAAAGTTTTTCAGTAGTCCTGGATTGCCTCAGAATAAAATCCAAAATCTGCCATGGTCTAGGGCCCTCCCTTGGTCCTCATTTCATGTTGTCTTTGCCACCCCTTTCTTCTACTCTTGGCCACTTATCTCCCAACAACCTACCCACACCCCACTTTTTTTTTGGATCTAACAAACCACTTGAAGAGTGAGTTTTAAACACTGATGAATTCTTATGCTATTTTTAGCATTTGAATTGTGTCCCTTTGTTTGGGAATCCCATTTGTTTTTTCCTTTTGCTTTCAGAATACTGATATATAACATGTACATCATACTTTAAGGCTCTTCTCTTTAGAAAAAGTAACTTTTAAAACCCTATGGATGTTAAGCTTAAAATATTCAGTGTGTGTATATGTATGCACAGATATACCTCAGAGATATTGTGAGTTTGGTTCCAGACCAGTGCAATAAAGTGAATATCACAATAAAGTAAGTCACACAATCCCCCTGGGGAAACAAAATTCCCACTGGTGAGAATCACAGCTATAATGCTTTGCACATGGGTGGTGGGAAGGTTTCTCAGTGCATATAGAAGTTATGTTTACACTATACTGTAGTCTATTAAGTGTACAATAGAATTATGTAAAAAACAATTATAGACCTTAATTAGAATATATTTTATTACTAAAAAGTGATAACCCTCATCTGAGCCTTCAGCAAGTCATAATCTTTTTGCTGGGGGAGGGTTTTGCCTCGATGTTAATGACTGTTGATGTATCATTGTGATGGTTGCTGAAGGTTGAGGTGGTTGTGGCTATTTCTTAAAATAAGACAACAATGAATATTGTCTCATTGATTAACTCTTCTTTTTGTGAAAGATTTCTCTGTAGCATACTAGCATTTTGCCCACAGTAGAACTTTCAAAAGTTGTCAATCCTCTCAAACCCCTGCTGCTGCTTTACAATTAAGCTTATGTAATATAAATGTTTTCTTGTCATTTCAAAACTCTTCATAGAATTTTCAGCAGGAGTAGATTCCATCTCAAGAAAGCACTTTTTTTTTTGTTCATCCATAAGAAGCAACTCTCATTCATTCAAGTTTTATAAGATTTCAGCAATTCAGTCACATTTTTGGTATCAACTTCTAATTCTAGCTCTTGCTGTTTCCATCACATGGAAATTGATGGAAGTGATTTATTCCACTGAAGTCTTGAAATCCTCAAAATCATTCATGAGGATTAGAATTAACTTCTTTCAAACTTCTGTTAATGTTGACATTTTGACCTCCTCCCATGAATCATGAATGTTCTTAATGGCATATAAAATGGTGAATATTTTCCAGAAAGTTTCAGATCCATCCAAGGAATCATTATCTATGGTAGCTATAGGCTTATGAAATGTATTTCTTCAGTAATATGACTTAAAAGTTGAAATGACTTCTTGATCCATGAGCTGCAAAATGGGTGTTGTATTTGCAGGCATGAAAGTGATATTAATCTCATTGTACATCTCCATCAGAGCTCTCAGACAACCAGGTGCATTATCAATGAAGTCATATTTTGAAAGGAATATTTTTTCTAAACAGTAGGTCTCAGTAGTGGGCTTAAACTATTTGGTAAACCATGTTGGAAACAGATGTGCTGTCACCCAGTCTTTGTTGTTCCTTTTCCAGAGTACAGGAAGAATAGACTTTGCATAATTCTTAAGGGCCCTAGGATTTTTGGAATAGTAAATGAGCATTGGCTTCAGTTTAAAGTCACCAACTGCATTAGCCTCTAATAAGAGAACCAGTCTGTCCCTTGAAGCTTTGAAGCCCGGCACTGACTTCTCTCTAGCTATGAAAGTCTTAAATGGCATCTTCTTCCAATAGGAGATTGTTTTGTCTCCACTGAAAATCTGTTGTTTTCTGGAGTTGTTTTCATCAATTATCTTAGCTAGATCTTTTGGATCACTTGCTGCAGCTTCTACATCAGCACTTGCAGCTTTACCTTGCACTTTTATATTATGGAGAAAGCTTCTTTCCTTAAACCTCATAAACCAAATTCTGCTACCTTCAAACTTTTCTTCTGTATTTTTCTCACCTCTCTCAACCTTAGTAGAATAAGGACATTTAGGGTCTTTCTCTGGTTTTGGCTTTGGCTTAAAGGAATGTTGTGACTGGTTTGATTTTCTTTCCAGATCGCTAAAATTTCTCCATAACACCAATAAGACTGTTTGATTTTATCATTTGTGTGTTCAGTGGAATAGCATTTTAAATTTCCTTGAAGAACTTTTTCTTTGCATTCACACTTTGTTTGGTAGAAGAGGCCTAGTTTTTGGCCTATATTGGTTTTTGACATATGTTTCTCACTAAGCTTAATCATTTATAGCCTTTGATTTAAAGTGAGAGATGTATGACTGTTCCTTTAACGTAAACATTTTGAGGCCATTGTAAGCCTCAGTTCAATATGGTTGTGTCTCAGGAAATAGAGAGGCCTGAGGAGAGGGAGAGACTGGGTAACTCCTGGTTGGTGGAGCAGTCAGAACACAAACAACATTTATTAAGTTTGCCATCTTATATGGGCACAGTTAGTGGTGACCCAAAATAATTACAATAGTAGCATCAAAGATCACAGACCACAGATTACCACAACAAATATAGTATGAAAACATTTGAAATTTTGTGAGAATTGCCAAAATGTGACATAGGGGCAAGTGAGCACATGCTGTTGTGAAAATGGTGCCAATAGACTTGCTTGACAAAGGACTGCCCCAAAACTTCAATTTGGAAAAAATGCAGTATCTGCAAAGCACAAAAAAAGTGAAGCACAATAATATGAGGCATGCTTATATGTATGTATGTATGTATATATGTGTATACATATATGACATTTAACATTTCCATATGCATTTGCATTTTTGTTCATGAGTTCTTTATTTATCAGTGTTTTTATAGATTCCATGTGCATATGTTTCCATTCATCCTCAGCCTCATTCCACAGAATATCTCAGGTTTATATGTATTTTATTTTATCACTCTCACTATTCTAATTGATTTTCTATTCAAGTAATATTGTTGCTATAGTTTTTCACCAAAATTGGATTCCTACTCATGAATTTTTACTAATGAATGACAGTTATCCACAAGTTTGAAAATGGCAGCTACAGAGAGAGAGCAGGTGCAATGCACCCTGTAGAGAGGACAATGTAGTGATGGACAGAGATACAGAGATCTGTCTGGCAAGGACTACTGGTATTGGTTGGGAATTTTTGGTTGGGAACTGTTATTCAAATGGTATTTGTTGTTACAAGATATAACCTGTACAAATGAAGTGATTCTGAGGAGGTGGCTGAGTGTGATATGCATAAAAAAGAGGGGAGTCATTGTTACACATTGAGGTGGGGTCATAGATGTACATCGTCACTGTAACAAAGAAAGGAGAGAGAACATTGGGACATGAAGAGGGGACAACTACTAGTCACATTGTAGGGAATCAATTATTGAAAGGATGTGGGAGACTAAAGAAGGACTTGGACTAAATTTTGACTCCATGGAAGTGACTCTATGGATGATTCACTTGGCTTCTACTTTGGAATTGTTCTCTTTATATGAAGTAGCAAAGCTCAGATTCTTAGAACTCATTTTCCCATAGGACAGGTTTCAGACAGACTGAGAAAACTTCCTTGCCCACTGACAGAGAATGGGCAGCTATGTGACTGATGAATCCTTCTAAGCAAGGAACAAGTCTTTAAAAGTGAACCACTTGAAGAGGAGACCATGGGATGACAGAATTTTATAGAATCCTCATCCCCAGTTCTCCCACCTGTATCTTTCTCCTGCTGTTCAGAATCCCTAGGCAGGATATAAGTTCTCTCCATATTTTATGCCTGCTAGTCATCACTACAGTTTTATCTTCAGGACAGGATTCAAGAAGCAACATGAAATGTATCCTCCTATTATTCTTGCTGATGGTCAAAATTGATTAGGACACTATTTGAGGGGTGAGGCTGTGGAGCTGTGTTAGAGAAGGAGAGCAGGTAGATTAGTGTGTATAATTCTGTGCGTATAATTCTATGCAAATTTATTACATGTGTAGATTCGCATAACAAACATCACAATTAAGATGCAGAACAAGCAAGACACCAGAAGACTTACTCTTTGTAGCTATATCCACATACTTATCCCCCTTCTCTAACCCTTGGCAACCACCAATCTGCTCTCTACCTCCATAATTTTATTTCAATAATGTTATATAAATGGAATCATATAAATGTAACTTTATTAAAAAGTTACATTTTTAATTTTGAGCCAATTATAGATCAACATATACTTGAAATAAATATTACAGAGATCTCGTCCCAGTTCCTGCCATGGCAATGTGTTGCAAAACTATAGTACAATATCAAAACTAGGAATTTGACATTGGTACAGTCCAAAGAGCTTAATCGAATTTCCTTAGTTTTACGTGTAGACTTTTGTGTGTATGTCTGTGTGTATTCTATGTCTTTCTAAATCACATTTGTAGGTTTATTTTTTAATATTTTTACTGACAAATCTTCAGAAACATATAGTCAGCACATGGTATACAATCATTGGTTTGCAATGATATCACATAGTTGTGTAGTCATTACCATGATCATTTTTTAGAACATTTTTATCACACCAGAAAAGGAAATAAAGAAGAAAAAAGAAAAAAATCATACATCCCATACTCCTTATCTCTTGCTTTCATTGACCATCTATATTTTAATCTACCCAATTTTTTACCCTTTATCCTTCCCCCATTATTTATTTATTTTTTTATCCTTAATTTTTTACTCATCTGTCCAAATTCTGGATAAAAGGAGCATAAGACACAAAGTTTTCACAATCACACAATCTCAATCTTCTTCAAGAATCAAGGTTACTGGAACACAGCCCAACATTTTCAGGTACTTCCCTCCAGCAAATCCAATACACCATAAACTAAAAAGGAATGTCTATATTATACATAATAATAACCTCCAGGGTAACCTCTCAATTCTGTTTGAAATCTCTCAGCCACTGAAACTTTATTTTGTCTCATTTCTTTCTTCTACCTTCTGGTCAAGAAAGTTTTCTTAATCCCATGATGCTGGGTCCTGCCTTATCCTGGGAGTTCTGTCCTATGTTGCCAGAGAGATTTACACCCCTGGGAGTCATATCATATGCCACAGACAGGGCAATGAGTTTACCTGCCAAGTTAGCTTAGAGAGAGAGGTCACATCTGAGCAACAAAAAAGGTTCTCTGGGGGTAACTCTTAAGTATAATTATAAGTAGGCTTAACTCCTCCTTTGCAGGAATAAGTTTTATAGAGGTGAACCCCAAGATTAAGGGCTCAGCATACTGATTTGGTTGTCCCCACTGCTTGCTAGAATATCAGGAATTCTCCAAATAGGGAAGTTGACTATTTCCTCCTTTCTCCCCAGTCCCACAAGGGGACTTTGCAAATATTTCTTTATTCACTACCCAAATTACTCTGGGATATATCAGGGCATCAGGCTAACCTGGACAAACCAACAAAATTTCATACCTTATTCAAGATTCCATGTACTATAGTTCAACTAAACTGACCATACAAGTTAAATTAGGTAATGCACTACCCAAAATATGAATTTTGCACCAAATAAACATCTCTTCCTTTGGTCTCACACAGAAGTTGAGGTTTTAAAATATGGGCAATATCATCCTTTACCCTGTATTCTGATCTACCTTAGTCCTATCCAAATCAGCTTCATTTATACCTGACAACCTTTTCAACTTTTTAAACAGTCCCTGTATGGGTTAGTGCTGACTTTCATAGCTTCAGAGATCTAAGTGAATCTCAGGTGTCACATAAATACCCAAAATTTCTGGAAATGACCAGGTTATATACAGACAGCTTAGTATCTCAAAATTTAGAAATAACAGTTACAACTCCTGAATATATGTGACTGCTGTAAGAGCTTACAATCTAGACCCCTTTACTATAAGCCTCAACCTGATAACCCATGATTCTTTTTTTTTTTTTTGGTGCATGGTCCAGGAATCCAACCCAGGTCTCCTAAATGGAAGATGAGTATTCTACCACTGAACCACCCATGCACCCTGTTTTTATATTATAGTTAGTCTGTATGAGTGAGGCATGATAATATTTGTCTTTTTGTTTCTGCCATTTCATTCAACTTATAGTCCTTAAGTTTCATTCATTTAGTTGCGTGCCACCCAATATCATTCCTTCTTGCTGGCAATCAGTAGCCCATTGTATGTATACACCACAGTTCTCCTTTCTCCCCTCCATAGTTGTACCCTTAGGCCACCTCCATCCATTCTGGATCTTGAACACTGCCACCATAAACACAAGTGTGAAAATGTCCATTCGTGTCCCCACATTCATTTCCTCCTGGTATATACTGAGCAACAGGGTTTCAGGATCATATGGTAACTTCACATCTAGTCTCCTGTGGAAATACCACACTGCCCTCCAAGGGGCTGCACTTCTTAGTTTCCCTACTGACAGTGAATAGGTAAACTTTCTCTGCCTTTTCTCTACACTTATTTCTCTCTGTTCATTTTTATACAGTTTTATTTACACACCATACAATCCAACCTAAGTAATTGGACTTGCTTTCACCATCATAATCTGTATGAACACATTTCCTTTTCTTCCACAAAAAATCCATACCCCTTTCCCATGCCCGCTGCCTGTTGACATTTAGTTTTGGAATAATGGCTTAGTTACATTTAGTGGAAACATAATGCAATGTTAGTGTTGACTATAGACTCCAGCTTGCATTGATTGTACTTTTTCCTGTATACCATTCATTTTCAACATCTTGCAATGTTGACATTAGTATGTTCTTCCTCATACAAAAATGTTTTTTCTTTGTAAACATTTTCTTCTGGTTTCATAGTTGCCCCTAGCCCTTCTTCCCCAATCATACTGACATTCAGCTTCATTCAATAAATTTATATTATTGTGCTAGAATCAGGTAGTATTGTGCTATCCATTTCTGAATTTTTATAGTCAGTCCTGTTGCACAATCTATATTCCTTCAGCACCAAATACCCAATCTCCACCTTATCTCTATCTCCTGATAACCTGTGTTCTTAACTTTAACTCTAAAATTTCACTTGTTAACATTAGTTCATATTAGTGAGACCATACATTATTTGTCCTTTTGCTTCTGGCTAATTTCACTCAGCATATTATCCTCAAGGTTAATCCATGTTGTTACATGCTTCATGACTTTATTCTGTCTTACAGCTGCATAATATTCCTTGGTATGTATATACCACAGCTTGTTTAGCCACTCATCCATTGGTGGGCATTTGGATTGTTTCCATCTCTTGGCAATCATAAATAATGCTGCTATAAACATTGGTGTACAAATGTCTGTTTGTGTCCGTGCCTTCAGCTCATCTGAATATGTAACTAGTAACGGGATTGCTGGATCATATGACAATTCTACACTTAGCTTCCTGAGGAATGTCAAACTGCCTTCCAGAGTGGTTGTACCATTTTACATTCCCACCAACAGTGGATAAGAGTGCCTCTTTCTCCACATCCTCTCCAGCACTTGTCATTTTCAGCTTTTTTGATAATGGCCATTCTAGTGGCTGTCAGATGATATCTCATTGTGATTTTGATTTGAATTTCTGTAATAGCCAGTGATGTTGAACATCTTTTCATGTACCTTTTAGCCACTTCTATTTCCTTTCTGAGAAATGTCTATTCATGTCTTTTGCCCATTTTTTTTGAGAGTAAACAGGCAAGTTTTATTATCAAATGTAACAATTCTACAAAAACTCAATAGTATTGTAGAAAGTACTACTGTCTATACTAAAGTCTTTCAAAGCTTTGGGCAGACAGCATCTTAAGGAATCCAGTACAAAGAGTTTATTTTTTTCTGATCTTAAGTGCCAGTTACCACCAATTTCCAAACAAAATTTTTTTTCTACTGCAGTTAAAGGACCATTATTGGCCAATTGAAGAGGGGAATGTTTGGCTCCAGTCAAGGTAAGATGTTAATGAAAGTAATGCAAAGTAAATAAAAATGGCAGCCACTTAAATCTGCATGAAATTGCATCCAAGCAAAGGACAGTAGAATAACTTAAAGAAATGTGCATTTAGTTAATCAGTTCTCATTTTCCTTTTTGGAGTTAAGAGGCAGTAGTAGTATCTAGCTAATGTCTAATATTGCACTTTTGTTGCAGAAACACAGCTAAATTCATAATGCTGAACACTGACACATCAGTACCTGTTCATAAACTGCATCAGTGTTTATTTCAGTCTAGCATGCTGGTTATGATTTTAACAGTTTTAATTATTTGACAGTTAAGGCATTAGAGAAAGAGGTTTAAGGCTATCAATATAAACAAGAATCCACTTCAGTTCAGTTAGTATATTGCTTTCTAGAATACAATGTTCAAATATTCTCATTTCTGTGATATTAAAAACTATGGAATTTCTCTTAAAGGCCAAACCATCAATAATGAAAAAAGTACAATATAAAATAATACATACGATGCTACAGTTACAGTTTCAAACTAGAAATTACTAACTACTGCAGCTGCTTCATTTTTCGTTTTAAATTTTGGCCCCTAGTTCATTCCCATTTACAACCGGTACCTGCTGAAAATAGTTTCAATTTTTTAACTGTGTATGCTTTGTGGAGGGCGCACCATTTCTTCTAATTTATACTAAAGTATTTTAAAAATCATTTCAATTGGTTTTTTACTATGAAACATCATGCTGGCTAAGAGACTGGGAAGTATTTAAGTTTTATTTCATTCTTTTGTTTAAGTTTGTGGTTTCAATTTTTGTCCATTTTTAATTGGGTTGTTTGTCTTTTTGTTGTTGAGCTGAAGAATCTCTTTATATATTCTGGATACTGAATCCTTATCTGATTTGTGGTTTTCAAATATTGCCTCCCATTGCATAGGCAGCCTTTTAACTTTCCTGACAAAGTTCTCTGATCCACAGAAGTGTTTAATTTTGAGGAAATCCCATTTATCTATTTATTTTTTTCAATGCTCATGCTTTGGGTATAAGGTCTAGGTAACTCTCTTCTATTACAAGATATATAAGATATTTCCCTACATTTTCTTCTAAATGTTTTATGTTCTTAACTCTAATATTTAGGTCTTTGATCCATTTTGGGTTAATTTTTATATAGGGTGAGAGATATAGATCCTCTTGCATTATTTTGCATATGGATATCCTGTTCTTCAAACACCATTTATTGAAGAGGCTGCTGTGTCCCAGGTGGGTTGGCTTGACTGCCTATCAAAGATCAATTGTCCATAGATGAGAGGGTCTATTTCTAAACATTCGCTTTGATTCCATTGGTCAGTGTATCTATCTTTATGCCTGTATCATGCTCTTTTGACCACTGTAGCTTTGTAATATGCTTTAAAGTCAGGCAGTGTGAGACCTCCCAGTTCATTTTTCTTTCTCAAGATATTTTTAGTTATTTGGGCACCCTTCCCTTACAAATAAATTTGAGTATTGGTTTTTCCCTTTCTGCAAAGTAAGCTTTCTCTTTTTTTTTTTTTTGCGTGGGCAGGCACCAGGAATCAAACCCATGCATGGCAGGTGAGAACTCTGCCTGCTGAGCCACCATGGCCTGCCTTATTTCTGCAAAGTAAGTTTTTGAGGTTTTAATTGGTATTGCATTGAATCAATAAACGTATTTAGGTAGAATTGACATCTTAATTATATTTAGTTTTCCAACCCATGAACACAGTATGACCTTCCATTCATTTAGGTCCTCCATGATTTCTTTTAACAATTTCTTGTAGTCTTCTGTGTATAGGTCTTTTGTATCCTTAGTTAAATTTATTCCCAAATATTTGATTTTTCTGTTTGCTATTGCAAATGGATTTTTTCCTTGATTTCCTCCTCAGATTGCTCATCACTAGTATATAGAAACACTACTGATTTTTGAGTGTTGATTTTGTACCCTGCCACTTTGCTGTACTCATTTAATAGCTCTAGTAGCTTTGCTATATATTTTTCAGAATTTTTGACATATAGTGTCATATCATCTGCAAACAGTGAGAGTTTTAGATCTTCCTTTCCAATTTGGATGCCTTTTATTTCTTTTTCTTGTCTAATTGTTCTGGCTAGAACTTCCATCACAACGTTGAATAACAGTGGTGACAGCAGGCATCCTTGTTTTGTTCCTGATCTTAGAGGCTAAGCTTTCAGTCTTTCCCTATTAAGGATGATAATAACTGTGGGTTTTTCATATATTCCCTTTATCATGTTGAGGAAGTTCCTGTCTATTCCTATCTGTTGAAGTGTTTTTAACAGGAAAGATTGTTGAATTTTTTCTAACGCCTTTTCTGTGTCAATTGAGATGATCATGTGGTTTTTTGGCTTTGGTTTGTTGATATGGTATATTACATAAATTGATTTTCTTATATTGAACCATCTCACATACCTGAAATAAATCCCACTTGGTTATGGTGTACAATTCTTTTACTTTGCTACTGGATTCAATTTGCAAGTATTTTAATGAGGAGTTTTACATATATATTCATTAAGGAGATTGGTCTATAATTTTCTCTTCTTGTAATATCTTTGTCTGGCTTTGGTATTAGGGTGATGTTGGCTTCATAGTATGAGTTAGGTAGCTGTTGTAGTTTGCTAGCTGCTGGAATGCAATATACCAGAAATGGAATGGCTTTTAAAAAGGGGAATTTAATAAGTTACAAGTTTACAGTTTTAAAGCTGCAAAAATGTCCACATTAAAGAAAGGTTATAAAAATGTCCAAGTTAAGGCACCAATAAATGGTTACCTTCACTCAAGAAAGGCTGATGGGTCAGGGACACCTCTGTCAGCTGGGAAGTCCCATGGCTGGTGTCTGCTGGTCCCTTGCTCCTGGACTCCATTGCTTTCAGCTTCTGTTCCTGTGGGGGTTCCTCACTTTGCTTCTCTGGGGCTGGCTTTCATATCTTGGCTTCCCTTGGAATCATGCAATTTGTAACCTTTTAGAATTGGCTGCTTTCACTCAGGATAATATCCCTGAGATTCATCAAAAATGTGTATATCAATAATTCATTCTTTTTTTTTTTGCAGTGTGGTATTCATAGTATAAATGTACCATTCACCCATTGAAGTATTCTGGGTTATTTACAGTTTTTAATTTTTACAATCGAATTTTCTATGTTTTTACGTGAATATAAGTTTTCATTTCTCTGGGATACATGCACATGAATACAATTACTGGGTCATATGGTAACCACATTTAATTTTATAGCAAATTTCCCAACTGTCTTCCAGAGTGGCTGTACCCTTTTACATTCCCACCAACAATGTATGATGAGCCAGTTTCTCCATATCCTTGCCAGGATTGGTGTTGTCAATATTTTTTATTTTAGCCATCTGGTTAAATGGTTAATGATGTTGAATATCTTTTTCAGGTTCTTATTTTCCACATGTATATCTTCCTCATTTAAATGCTTGTTCATGTATTTTGCCCATCATCTAACTGAATTGTCTATTTTTTTAACTGTAGAGTTTTAAGAGTTCTCTATAGACTCTATACATAAGCCATTTTTCAGATATGAGGTTTGCACATATTTTCTTCCAGTCTGTTGCTTATATTTACATCCTGTTCACAGAGGCTTTCATAGAGAAAATGTTTTAAGTTTTGATGAGGTTCAATTTATCAATTTTCCTTTTACAGATTGTGATTTTGGTGTTTAAGCCTAAGTCTTTGTTTAACCCTTGTTCTTCCCAAATATCTTTTATTCCCTGTATGTTCTAAAGCTTAATGCTTTATATCTACTTTGAGTTAATTTTTGTAAAAGGTGCAAGGTTTAAGTCAAGGTTCATTCTTTTGCTCGAGTATCGAATAGCCTATCCTTCCTTTACTGAATTGCTGTTGCAAGGAAATTAAGATATAGAAAGTTTCCAATGACCTTCCCAAGTTCACAATAGTAAGGATAGAACCTAAATTTGAAACCAGACATCTAACACCAGAGACTAAGCACTGTACTGCATATAAGTGCTGATCTGCACGAAGAATCTCTCCCTCTATTCTCATGCCATAATTAGAGTTTTTTGTTTTTTCCCCTTTCCTTTTCTTTTTTCCTTTCTTCCTTTTTCTTCTTTCTTTGTCTTTCTTTCTTTTCTCTTGGCATTCTGATGACAGGCCTCAGATCACCCCTGCAGTTTACTAGTAGGAAAAGTTAGGAAACTATCAGAAATGTTTAATTGCTGTGACTGTTGGTATAGCCAAGAGCCCTTAAACCTTTGGATGATTGGAACTGATCCAAGCCACTCTGGAAAGTGGCAGACAGGGTGACAAGAAGCAGAGCAGTCATGTAGCGGAGTAGAGCATGCATCTGATTTGGAATTAGGCAGACTGGAGTCTGAATCTTCGGACCAACCATCGGTCACAAGTTGTGTGAACTTAGGTAAGTTTCCTAATGTTAAGTTCTTATCTCTAAAATAAAATAAAATTTACCCACCTCACATTTTTGTATTGTGAATATTAAATTTTTAAAAAGCTTGTTAAGTGGTTAGGATGATGGCTGGCACAGAACAGAGGCTAGGTGCTAATGAAAATGGTAAATATTGATATTATCTGCTACCACCATCCTGAAATCTCTGCAAACACCTGGATTAGGTTATATACCTTGGTCTCCCTCTCTGTGTGCTCCATATGTTGTTTCATTTGACCATAATGACACAGGAGGATTAAATCATCTTCTCTGCTGAGTTCCATTACAAGCCCTGGATGAAGACTTTGATTGTTCCTCAGTGGGTGTTGAGGGTTGCACACTGCTTCTTTTTTTTTTCTTTTAATATTTTTATTGTAAGCAGCAAGCAAACACACATTCTTGACATGGTTACAACCAATGGTTCACAATATCCTCACATAGTTGTGTGTTCATCACCATGATCTTTTTTTTTTGAACATTTACATCTCTCCAGCAAAAGAAATGAAAAAGAAAAAAGAAAAACTCATACACACCAAACCACTTACCCTTCCCTCTCATTGACCACTAGTATTTAATCTAATCAATTTATTTTAACCTTTGTTCCCCCATTATTTATTTATTTCTTATCCATATTTTTTACTCATGTCCATACTATAGATAAAAGGAACATCAGACACAAAGTTTTCACAATCATACAGTCACACTGCAAAAGCTATATCATTATACAATCATCTTCAAGAAACATGACTACTGGAACACAGCCCCACAGTTTCAGGTACTTCCCTCTTGCCATACTAATATGCCATAAACTAAAAAGGGTGTATCTATATATGCATGAGAATAACCTCCAGGATAGCCTCTTGACTCTGTTTGAAATCTCTCAGCCACTGACACTTTATTTTGTCTCATTTCTCTCTTTCCCCTTTTAGTCAAGAAAGTTATCTCAATCCCTTGATGCTGAGTCCCAGCTCATCTTAGGATTTCTGTTCCACATTGCTAAGGAGGTTTATATCCCTGGGAGTCATGTCCCATGTAGAAGCAGGAGGGCAGTGAGTATGTTTGCTGTGTTGACTTGGAGAGAGAGAGAGGCCACATGTGAGCAACAAAAGAGGTTCTCTGGGGGTGACTCTTAGGCCTAATTTTAAGTAGGCTTAGCCTATCCTTTGCAGGGATAAGTTTCATAGGGGCAAACCCCAAGATTGAGGGCTCAGTCTATTGATTTGGTTGTCTCAATGCTTACAAGAATATTAAGAATTCTCCAAATGGGGAAATTGAATTTTTCCCCCTCTCTCCCCATACCCCCAAGGGGACTTTGCAAATACTTCTTTATTTACTGCTCAAATCACTCTGGGATTTATTGGGGCATCACACTATCCTGGACAAACCAAAAAAATCTCATGCCCTATTCAAGGTTCCATGTACTTATGGTGCTCAATTAGACTGTCCATATAAATTAAATTAGGAAATGCATTAGCCAAAATATAAATTTTGTACCAAATAAATATTTCTTGTTTTAATCTCACACAGGAGTTGAAGTTTTAAAATATGAATTACCATCTGTTTTCAACAATATGCAATATTGACATTCTTTTATTCTTCCTCATGCAAAAACATTTTTAAATTTGTACATTTAATCACCATCATTGTACACTCTAGGTATTCTTAAATTATACTATCTCAGTCTTTATCATCTATCTTTTCTTCTGGTTTCATAAGTACCCCCAGCGCTTCTCCCTCTATCATTCTCAAATTCAGCTTCTTTTTCAATGTAGTTACATTATTGTGCTATAATCAGGTCATTCTCAAATTCAGCTTCTTTTTCAATGTACTTACATTATTGTGCTATAATCAGGTAGTATTGTGCTATCCATTTCTGAATTTTTACAATCAGTCCTATTGCACAGTCTGTTTTTCTTCAACACCAATTACCTAATATCTACCCTATTTCTATCTCCTGATAACCTGTATTCTTAACTGAAATTCTCCAAGTTCACTCATTAATGTTAGCTCATATGAGTGAGACCATACAGTATTTCTCCTTTTGTTTCTGACCAATTTCATGCAGCATAATGTTCTCAAGGTCCATCCACATTGGTACATGCTTCATGACTTTATTCTTTCTTACAGCTGCATATTATTCCATTGTATGTATATACCACAGCTTGTTTAGCCACTCATCCACTGATGGATATTTGGGCTGTTTCCATCTCTCAGCAATTGTAAATAATGCTGCTATAAACATTGGTGTGCAAATGTCCATTTGTGTCCTTGCCCTCATGTCCTTTGAATAGATACCTAGCAATGGTATTGCTGGATCATATGGAAATTCTATACTTAGCTTTCTGAGGAACCACCAAACTGCCTTCCATAGTGGTTGTACCATTTTACATTCCCATCAACAGTGGATAAATGTGCCTCTTTCTCCACATCCCCTCCAGCATTTGTCATTTTCTATTTTTTTCCTTGATAATGACAATTCTCATAGTTGTCAGATGATAACTCATTGTGGTTTTGATTTTTATTTCCCTAATAGCCAGTGAAGTTGAGCATCTTTTCATTGCATACGCTTCTTAATGTAAGTGATGGGGATCATTTCACATTGCTCCAAGGCTGGGATTTAACATCCTTGCAGGAATCCCATAAAACCTATCCTAGTCAGGAAATCATAGGAGTATAAAGGTGAAAGGGAGCTCATTTACTGAAATAAAAATTGACTTAGGAATGTTGCACTTTTACACCTCCAACAAGGAAAAATAAATTGGGCATACTGTAGTACCATTTTCATTCTGCTTCGATCTATTATCTACTTCCTTTCCTTTAAACTTGCAGAACTCTATTCTCTCTTATAAGGCTGGTCTAGTGGAGATAAACTCCTCAGCTTTTGGGGATGTCTTAATCTCTCCTTTAGTTTTAAAAGACAATTTAACTGGATATAGAATTCTTGGTTGGCAATTTTTTTTTGCCTTCAGCACTTTAAACATGTCTTCCACTGCCTCCATTGGTTTCTGATGAGAAATGGGCACTTAATCTTATTGAGATCCCTTGTATGTGACACATTGCTTCTTTCTTGCAGCTTCAGAATTCTCTCTTTATCTTTAGCAATTGACAGTCGATTAAAATATGCTGCATCATGGGTTTATTCTGTTTGTAGTTAATTGAGTATCTTTGATGTGCATATTCATATCTTTTGTTGAATTTAGGAAGTTTTTAAGCTATCATTTCTTTGAGTATTCTCTCTGCGCTTTTCTCTCTTCCTTCTTCTGGGACTCTCACAATGCATATATTTTTGCATTCTTCATAGTGTACCATAGATCCCTCAGGCTCCATTCACTTTTCTTCATTTATTTCCTGCTCCTCAGCTTGATGTCAATTGTCTTATCTTCATGTTTACTGATTCTTTCTTCTGCCAGCCCCAATCTGCTGCTGAACCCTGCTATTGAACTTTTAAATCACTGTTACCATGGTCTTTAGCCTTTTTCTGGGCTTTTTTTTTTCTTCATATTTTCCATCCCTCTAGTGATATTCTCCTTGTGTTCCTCTATTATTTTCATGATTTCTTTCAGTTCTTTGTCCAGCTGTTCTTTAGCTCTTTGAGCATATTTCGGTGCATTTAAAAGTCTTCATCTGGTATATCTCAGGTCTGGTCCTTCTCTAACGGTTTATAATGCTTTCATCTTTTTTGCCTTGGCCATTAGTTTCTGTTTCTTTGTATGCTTTATAATCTTTTGTTGAAATCTGGACATTTTGACATTTTAATGTTTTATCACTGGAATTTAGACTCTGAGGTGTTTGTTTCTTAAATATGTATCCAGCTAGTATTATGAAAAAGCTATGCATAAATGCCAGGAGCCACCACAAAAAAAAACAAAAACAAAAATAAAAAAACAAAAACAGGAGAAGGAAAACACCTTTCTCAGTCATTGCAGGTTGAGCTGTGGCAGCACTCTCTTTCAGGGCTTATCCCAACAACCAGTTTAGAGGATAGCTCCAGACCAAAGTGTAGGACCCTCCCTGATCCGTGTTTGTGTCTTGTCTCAGGTATGCACACATGGCCTAGGAATTCACCTAATTACAGAGTTCTGAATGTTCCCTCTTCTTAGCAAACAGTTTCCTCATGGTCTGGCCACTGCTATGTATATCTTACAGCCAGAAATCACTTGCCCTGGGCAGCACAACTTGACTCCTTTTCCACAGTATTCCGTAGGAGAGCTCAGAGAGTTGCCTTCTATAAGCAGGCAAGTTCTGGGATGGTGAGTCCATCAGGCCACTGCCAGAAAGACTGGACCAGACATACATGCTCCTAGTATATGCATAAGTGTTATTTTGTACCCTCTGGAACTGAATGAGGGACCCACATTGGGATTGCAGGCTACAGTGCCAAGCTGGCAGGGTCAGCTTGAGCACCAGGGGATCCAACTGCTTTTAAGTGGCCTTTTCTTGATTTAGTACTTGCCTTGTTACTGTAGTTGTTTACAGTTTTTTGAAGTTTTGAGGAAGATGTTTTTGCTAATTCCTGCTGGTTGTTCAAAGGTTCTATGCAGGGATGGAGCCTTGAGCATCTCATCCCACTATCTTGATCAGAGCCTGGGCCTCTCCCACTTTTTTGAGGGTATTTGTTCACTGTCTTCTGGTTTCTGTGTGGCTTTTGAGAGATTTTTATCATTTTATTAGTCACTCATTCATAAGTGATCTGCCACTTATATTGAGGATGGGCTCTTTGTCTTTGGGTTTATACGTTTCCAAAAACATTTTTATTGATGCAAAGGAGGAGAGAGGTGCACAATTCATAGTGATTTTACCCATGTAACCACTCTTAGGTGAAGAAATTAGAACATTATCAACATCATAGAAACCTCTGTCATACCCCTTCTCAATTATTACTCAGTCTCTCTTTTGAAAATATAATTACTAGCTTAACCCGTATCACTACAGATTGCTTTTCCCTGTTTGTAACTGTTCGTGGATGGTTTCTTTCAGTCAGTATTGTTTACTGAATTCCTCAATGTGATTGTGTGTATCTGAAGTTCAATAATTTTCGTTGTTGAATAGTATTCCTTTTGTATGAATATACAATTGATTTATCCTTGCTACTCTTGATGGATAGTTGAGTTGTTTCCAGTTATTTATTTTACAAATAACGTCACATATATTTTGATAAACATATATATCTGAGATTGGAACTTCTGGGCAGTATTTTGTTCAGATTTAGTAACTGTCAATAGTATTACAAGGTATACCTACTAATTTAGTATCCTCGTGGCAATGTAAAGGCATTACACTTTCTTCCCATCTTTCTTGTATTAGTCAGTGTTCTCTAGGGAAACAGAACCAAGTGGAGATTTCTGTAAAAATGAGATTTTATAGAAGTGTCTTATGCAACTGTGGGGATACACAAGTCCAAATTCTGTAAGGTAAGTGGCAAAATAGCATCTTCAATGTAGGTTTTCTTTCTTTCTTTTTTTATGCTGTAGGTGGGAGTCATGTTTCATTCTTTCTCCGTATATGTATCCCTTTATTGCAGCACCATTTATTGAGTTTTTATTTGTTTGTTTTTTTTTTGTTTGTTTGCTTGCTTGCTTTTTTTGGAAGTGTGTGGGCTGGCAAACTTGGGTTTCCCGCCTGGCAGGAAAGAATTCTACTACTGAACTACACTTGCACCCCACTGTAGGTTTTTGATGATTCTGCAGGAGAGGCTACCTAGCTGAAGTAGAGATGAAAGTTCTCTACTGCTGAAGTCATCACTGCTCCCTTAAACATCTTCAACTGATTGGATTAAATCCAAGTGATTGGATTCTCTCATTGCAGAAGACATTCCCTTTGGTTGATCGTAAATGTAATCAGCCATAGATGCAATCAACTGACTATTGAAGTCCATGAAATGCCCTTGCAGAAATGATTAGGCCTGTGCTTACGTGGCCAGACATTTGAGTGCCAACATCTGGCAAAATTGACACATGAACCTAACCATCACACTGCCTAACTCTAAGTGTTGTCGGTCCTTTAATTTTAAACAATCTGGCTATATGTAGTGTTAACTCATTGTGGTTTTAATATTCATTTCCCTGATAAAGTTGAGAATCTTCTCATATGTTCATTGACAATCAAAGTCTCTGGGACACTTTTTAAGCTTCAAGAATTATTGAAAGGTAAACATTATTATCATCATCACCCAGATCAGGAAATAGGACTTTTTCACCCATTCCAGAAGACTTTCTATGTGCTCTGCTCCAGTCACAAATACATTCCCTTCTCTGGAAGATTACAACTAACTGATATTTTTAAATAAACTTTTTAATATATAAGAGCTTTAGGTTAACAAAAAGTTTGCAAAGATAGTCAAGAGCACTCCCATAACCCCTGACCCAATTTCTCCAACTATAAACATCTTATATGACCATGGTGTATTTGTCAAAACCAAGAAACTAACATTGGTACCTGTCTGTTAATTAAACTCCAGACTATTTACATTTCATCAGTTTTTCCACTAATATCCTTTTTTCTGTTCCATGATCCAATCCAGGATACCACATTGCATTTAGTAATCATGTTTCCTTCCCCTTAGTCTCTTCTTCTTGTGACAGTTTCTCTGTCTTTCCTTGTTTCCATGACATTGACATTTCAAGGAATATTGTTCAAGTATTTTATAGAATGTTCCTTAATTTCAGTTTTGCTGATGTTTTCCTCAAGATTATATTTGAGCTTATGCATTTGGGAAGAATGCAATGGAAGTGAAATGACTTTCTCATTACTTCTTATCAGGGAAACATGCTGTCAGCATGATTTGTTACTGATGATATTAACTAGGTAGTATTTGCCAGGAAGGTTTCTCCACTATAAACTTCCTTTTTCCCTTTTTCCTTACTCTACTCTTTGTAAGGAAGTCACTAAATGCAGCCAAATTCAAGAAGTAGGAAGTCATGTTCCACCCCTTAAAGGTGAAGTAGAACATAAATTATTTGGAATTCTGTACACATACTTGACTTTTTTCCATTTGCTTATTTGTTAAATCATTTATTTATATCAATATGGACGCATAGGTATTTAATTTATACTTTTATATTGGATTGTAATCTAGCATTGACCAAAGTAAACTCTTTCTTGCCTCCTATGTCCCTTGACCTGCCCCCTATCCTTTTGTTTTCCTCTGAACCTATGAGATACTCGAAGTTTATCTTTTATTTCCTCTGCCCAAATGCTAGAATCATTCATTTTTTCAAGGAATACTGGTTCCTTTATTGGAGAACAGTAGTAAAAACTAAGTTCTGTTCACAGGATGTGCTCATTGCTAATGAAGTACCACTGCTTCTGGGCCTTTTCAGTGGACAGAACTAGCAAATATATGTGTATATGCAAAACCATGTTATACACAGATAACTATAATTATTCTTATATCTATACTCCTGTATTTATATTAAGTTAAACATAAGTTCATGCCTGTGGGATCCACACAAATATGGAAAGGAGGGAAGGAAGCAGGATTGGGCAGAGGGAAAAGTCAAATTGCAGTGCAGGTCAAATGACAGTGTTGACCAAACCCACAGGGAACTTGGGGCTAAAGTGGGCCACCAGCATTGTCTCAAGCTGTGTTGAGATTTCTACACTGATAAGTTACTGGTTATAGGCCACCCCCACAAGGGTCATGATTTGGAGTGAGGCTGCTCTCACAGGTGAGTCAGTACTTGAAAGGCCAGCTGAAGACTGGCTGGCAACAGATTTTCAGAAGATGGAATAAGAAATCATTCACTGAGGAGGGATCTGAATGGTACATCACATTGTTCATGAAAAAGACATTTGTTGCTACAATTTCACTTAGTTAAATTTTATGCTATCATAATCACATTTTTGAAAAATTATAATTATTGAGCTCATAGAACTAATGTGGGAATTAAAAAATTTTAATCATGACAAATTAAGCTCAAATCTTGTCATACCTAAAATATTGTGCTAACATTTTTTTTTGCATGGTGATAAAATCAGAAGACAGTGTTTTTCTCTTTTCAATGTTGTATTATGAAGATTTTTAAACGTACAATAAAGCTGAAAGAAATTTGTAGGGAACAACTATATACTCACCACTTGTATAATACTATCATCAACATTTTAATATTCGGCAAAATTTTTTCACATATCTACCTATTTGAACATCTCTCTCTGTTCTTCAATCTATCTTATTTTTTGAATGTATTTTAAGTTAAATTGGAGACAGACATACACATCCCCTGAATACTTCATTATGCATATCATTAACTAGAGTTCAATATCTGTTTTAAGTTTTATCTTGATATAAAATTTATATAGGGTAAAATACAAAAATTTTAAGTGTGCATTTGTTCCATTTAAAAAAAAACAGATACACATGTGTAACCCTAACTCCTATTGACATATAAAACATCATCCCAGAAAGTTTTCTTGTGCCCGTCCTCAGTGATACTCCATTCAAATCACTATTTGATGTTTTTCCATCATAATTCAGTTTAGCCTGTCATATAGTTGTTTTAAGGCAAAATTTGGCCACTATAATTTGCCTAACCATCATCTATTTATCATAAATTCTTTAATACCAATAAATTTCTGCATTTACATATAAATATTTTATGATAAACTATGACAGAGTTTCTGAACAGATGCAAAACATTTAAATAGGGAATTAAAAAAGAAAATATAAGAGGAGACCAGTTTCAAATAGCTATTATATTATCACAGTAAGACAATAATGACTATTCCATTACAAAATGGAGAGAGGTTTTAGAAACAGAAAAAAATCTAATTTGAAAATCACATACATACAAGAGAGTTACTACAGCTGGTTTAAACAATAAATTGGCCCTAATAATTGTATCAAGTTGTATCAAAGTATGGAAACAAAGGCAAGTGGTCACTAACTGATTTCCCATTTAGAAAGACAAGACAGAGAGTCTTATTATGAGGGGTTTTTCCCTTTGTGTTCTAATATGTCTGTTTCAATTAAACAGTCTTACTCTTGCAAAAGTTCCTCAAGTGGATATAATATAATATATAAAAATATAATAAGTTTCATATTATCTTTGGGGAATTATGACAATTAGAGAAGTATCATATGAATTTAAACATGAAGGGAGAAAGTATTTAGTCTAGATAATGAAACATACTGAGATGACTAGTAAGAACTGCAATAGTCAGTGAAAAACAACCTGGCCAATGGCCAGTTATCAACAGTTAGGTATCCAGCAAGACCCTCAGCTCCAAGTAGGTGAAACTAAAGCAGTTCTCAAAAACACAAAGGCAGGACCAAGGAAAGACTGTATAATGTTTTATAAAAGGAACTGAAGGCAAAGTTTGTCTAAAGGATGCTGGTTTTATGAGGCCTTTTGAACTTGTCAATCCTTGGAGTCAATCCTCTGCTCTCCCATTGGATTTCCTCTTTAAACCCACAGCAAAGTGTTGAGGAGACTGAGACAATAGGTATTATTGTTAGGAGAACAACATTTAGCATTTGAGAACTGAGCAAAAGAATAAACTGGACTCAGTATTGACATGATACCTATCTCACTGCTATGACTGGAGAGAGGCCTGAGTGGGACACTGAAGGGCCTCAGGGGATTTTTGAGTTTAGGGTCTTGAGCCCTATTAGTAAGTGAATCTCAACTGTATCTCAGTGAAATATCCAGGAAGTTTTTTATTTATTGTTCTCCTAAAAGTTTTCCTAAAAGACCACCAGATAAACAGTTAATCTAGCAAAGTTAAGTTTTGATGGCGAGCAGTAGAGCATAGTTTAGTTAGATGATCCTTTTTAGCTTTGAAATACTATAACTTTTTAAACTGTCATTCACTTCCTTTGTACAATTCACTTCTTTTGTAAACATTTCTTGTTTACACCACCTCTCAAAGAACTCTCCCTAACAGAACCTCCTACTTTCACAGACTTAGTCATCCATTTCCATGTGTCTTTCAACAGTTTCTAGGTCTTGAATTTGAGCTTCTCTTTGGAATTATGCAAAGGGTAGAGCCTAAGCCATCATATTGCGTAACTCTTGGTGGCACCTTTCATACCACTGTTTATGTGAATAGCAACTCATTAAATTATATAGTGCACATTCTACATGGTCACACATGGCATTTACATATAAAGGATCAAATGGATGGAGATGAGGGGAGAATACTAAATGGATTACTACAGAAAGAAATTGTGATTGTGTGTGTGTGTGTACATCTGTGTGATTAAGCTTGTGATGTATGATAGTATCAGTCATATGACTTCTTTCTTTTTCATTTTCCAGAGATCTCCAGGTCATCTTTCAAGGTTGTTTCCAAACATTCCAAGACTTTAATATTATAATTTATGAGACTATCATCATTCACCCAAACTTCACTGTCACATCTACAAATGATCATATGCTGATAAAGTTGTCCTTATTTCTCAATCCCTACTCCACCAAGAGTAGTCAATTGCCTACTCTCAAAAAGAATGGAGTTAATGATTGCTTGATTCACACCTGGTTACAGAATAAAGGCTATATTGTTGACTGACTGTCAGAAAGAAGAGTTAGATATGTTATTGGATATATTCACATCTTAAGGATCTCTCGAGAATTAGGTGAAGTAATTAAGAAGGAATGTCCTAGACTCATATCCTAAACAGTCCTGTGCAAAACTAGAAAAGGGCACCTAATATGAACTCTCTAGAGAAGGATAGTTAATATCCTTGGGCATTGGAAACCAAATCCTAGATCACTGTTACGTGTATGTACCACCATGGCACACATTGCAGAGGTCTGGAATTCAGAGATTATGTTTGATAATGGCTCTGCCATTCATTTGCAAAATTGTGTGTATTAGTCAAGGTTCTCTAGAGAAAAAGAATTAATAGGAGATATCGGTAAATATGAGATTTATAAAGTTATCTCACGCAACTGTGGAATGGAAGAGTCCAAAATCTGTAGGGCAGGGTGTGAGGCTGACAGCTCCAATGAAGGGACTAGATGAATTCCACAGGAGAGGCTTGCTGTCTGAGGAAGGAGTGAAAAAGTATCCTTCCTTAAAAGGCTCCAACTGAGTGGATTATCCCACTGGTGGGAGATGCTGTAGTTGATCACAGATACAATCAGCCAGAGATGCAATCCACTCACTGATGATTTAATACACCAGCCTCCCAGTTTATCAACCAGTCACAAAATATCTTTGCAGTAATGGTCAGGCCAGTGCTTGCCTGACCAGACAACTGGACACAATCACTTGGCCAAGTTGACATAAGAACCTAACCATCACAGACCACCCCTTCTCAACTTGGCAGCTATACACATCACCTCAAAACATACTTAATTTCCAAATAGAACACCATAACAGACATATGTTTTGCCTAACAATACTCGACTGTCCTGCAAACAACCAAAAATGCACTACATCTCTTCAGAATAGGGTGTAAGTCCTTGGGTAACATTCACTCTTAAACTTCATATCCTACGACTTAAATACTACAACATGAAGAATACAACCTATGTCATATGATAAGAAGAAAACAAGATATTTGCTTATGTACAAATACAAACATACTCATAACAAAACAGGGAGGAAATATGTATACAACCGCAGTCCTTGTTTCTGTAACTGGTCATGTGGTCGTAGTTCATATTTATCACTACCTTCTTCGACTACCCATTCCATGTTCCCTTTACCCTCAGCAAGTACTTCAGTTGCTATGGCTCTTTGCAAGTTAGGGTGAACCAACCTTGAATTTCTTAAGTTTCTGGACTATTGGTACTCCTACCTGGATTGGGTTTTACAGTTTTCCATTGATTTTAATCACACAGTATGCACAGTAGTACTAAGAGATGCCCTAAGGGATCTCCTGTATTCCAGGAACACTCTTCTTTACCTCCATTGTGTAATTGCAGTCCTATTTCCCCTTGATAGTCAGGATCATCACCCCAGACAGTAATCCCGTTTCATGCCCGTTGATTCAATGGCATGAAAAGCCCAAAGTGGCAATGTGGCAGTCTTAACTTCCAGTTCAATGGAATCATTGTTGTATCTCCTGGAAGGAGCACTCCTCCTCTTGGGACTAAGACCTGTAGACCAGCAGAGTTTAAGGTTTCAGGGAAAGGAAGCAAAAATTTTCATAGTGAATCACTAGGGCTGTTAGTGAGTGGTTCTACTCTCATTTTCACCCCTTGATACCTGGACCGTAAATCCTGTCTATGGGAGAAACAGCACCATACAGTGGCTGCTGACTCAGAGCATACACAGCCTCTTGGAGAACATTGTCCTGGCCCTGCCAGGTATTGCCACCTAGTTGGCACCATAATTGGTTCCTCAAAAGGCCATTCCACTGTTCTATCAATCCAGCTGCCTCTAGATGATGGGGAACATGGTAAGACCAGAGAATTTCATGAGCTTGTGCCCGTTCCTGCACTCCATCTGCTGTGAAGTGTGTTACTTGATCAAAAGCAATGCTGTGAGGAATACCTTGACAGTGGATAAGGCATTCTGTAAGCCCACAGATGGTAGTTTTGGCAGAAGCATCATGTGCAGGAAATGCAAACCCATACCTGGAGTATGTGTCTATTCCAGTTAAAGCAAATTTTTGCCCCTTCCATGATGGTAGTGGTCCAATGTAATCAATCTGCTACTAGGTAGCAGGCTGATCACCTAAGGGATGGTGCCAAATTAGGGACTGAGTATGAGTCTCTGTTGCTGGCAGATTGGGCACTCAGCAGTAGTCATAGCTAGGTTGACCTTGATGAGTGAAATTCAATGTTGCTGAGCCCATGCACAACCTTCCCCCTTATCACCATGCCCACTTTTCTCATGAGCCCATTAGGCAATGGCAGAAATGGCTGAGAAAAGAGGATGGCTTGTATCTATAGGATTGGTCATGTTATCCACTTGATTATTAAAATCTTCCTCTGCCTGAAGTCACCCTCTGGGAAGCATTCACATGAGACACAAATATCTTTATGTTCTTTGTCCACTCAGAAAGTTCTATCCACATACCTCTTCCCCAGACCTCTTTGTCACCAAGTTTCCAATCGTGCTCCTTCTGAGTCCTTGACCATCTAGCCAAACCATTAGCAACAGCCCATCAATCAGTATACAAATTCACCTCTGGCCAGTTCTCCTTCCAAACAAAATGAACAACCAGGTGCACTGCTCAAAGTTCCACCCACTGAGAGGATTTCCTCTCACCATTGTCCTTTAAGGACATCCAAGAAAGGGGTTGTAGTGCTGCAGATGTCCACTTCTGGGTGATCCTTGCATATCATTCAGAACCATCTGTAAACCAGGCCTGAATTTTCTTTTCCTCAGTCAACTAACTGTGAGTAACTCCCCAAGAGGTCATAGCTCTGCTATGGGAAAGAGAAAGCATGTGGCATGAGTGGTAGCCATGGGCATTTCGGCCACTTCCTAATGGAACTTACTTATGCTTTTAGGACCTGTTCAAACCCTGTCTCTTGTATACCATTTCCGTTTTATGATGGAATGCTGCTGTGCATGCCCAACTTTATGACTTGGTGGGTGTCCTAGTTTGCTAACTGCAAACTGCAGCAACACCTCACTCCTCAGGGACCAAAATATGTTCTAATTTGCTAGCTGCCAAAATGCAATATAACAGAAATGGAATGGCTTTAAAAAGGGGAATTTAATAAGTTACTAGTTTGCAATTCTGAGGTCAAGAAAATGTCCCAATTAAAACAAGTCTATGAAAATGTCCAATCTAAGGCATCCAGGGAAAGATAACTTGATTTAAGAAGGCTGATGATGTTCAGGGTTTCTCTCTCAAGTGAGAAGGCACATGGTGAACATAGGGTTTCTCTCTCAGCTGGAAGGTCACATGGTGAACATGACATCACCTGTTAGCTTTCTCTCCTGGCTTCCTGTTTCATGAAGCTCCCCAGGAGGTATTTTCCTTCTTTGTCTCCAAAGTTTGCTGGCTGGGAGACTCTACTTCTCATGGCTATGTAATTCTCTGCTCTCTCAGAGAGCTCCCATTCTCCAAAATGTTTCCTCTTTTATAGGACTCCAGTAAACCAATCAAGACCCACCCAAATGGGTGGAGACACATTTCCCCTAATCCACCTTAACAACCACTTTTGGTTGGGTTACATCTCCAGAGAGATGATCTAATTACAGGTTCAAACATACAGTATTGAATAGGGATTATTCTACCTTTACAAAATGGAATTTTGATTAAAACATGGCTTTTCCATTCAGCCTTTCAAACCAGCATAGTGGGTAAGACAACACCTAGCTCAGGATAGGCAGCTCAGGTCTCATGGTAACTTGGTGTCCCATGGTTAAGCGTTCAGTCTCTGCTAAGTCCCAGTAACAGACTAAAAGCTGTTTCTCAAAGGGAAGGTAGTTATTTCCAGGGGATAGTAAGGCTTTTCTCTAAAACCCTAACAGTCTGCAAATGCCTGACATGTAAATGTGTTACCAATAAGTCTAGAGTAGTTACTACTTCTTGCTCACTAGGTCCAATCAGCATAATATCATTAATATAATGGATGAATGTGATGTTTTGTGGGAGGGAGAAATGATGAAGGTCCTTGTGGACAAGATTGTGACATGGGGCTGGAGAGTTGATACATGTCTGAGGCAGGACTGTGTAGATATACTGCTGGCCTTGCCAGCTGAATGCAAACTGTTTCTGGTGGTCCTTACTGACAGCTATTGAGAAAAAAGCATTTTCCAGATCAATTAGCTGCACACCAGGTACCAGGAAATGTGTTGATTTGCTCAAGCAATACTACCACATCTGGAACATCAGCTGCAATTGGAGTCACCCCCCTGGTTAAGTTTATGATAATCCACTGTCATCCTTCAAGACCCATATGTTGTCTGCACAAGCCAAATAGGAGAGTTGAATGGGAATGTGGTGGGAATCACACCCTTGCATCCTTCAAGTCCTTAAGAGAGGCACTAGTCTCTGTTATCCCTCCAAGAATATGGTTTTGCTTCTGAGTCACTATTTTGCTAGATAGGGGAAGCTCTAATAGCTTCCACTTGGCCTTTCCTACTATAATAATCCTCATTTGATGAATCAGAGAACCAAAGTGGGGATTTTGCCAGTTGCTGAGTATATCAATTCCAATTATGCATTCTGGAACTGGAGAAATAACAACAGAATGGATCAGGGGACCCACGAGACCCACTGGACCCACTGTGAAGTGGACCTGAGCTAAAACTCCATCAATCTCCTGACCTCCATAAGCCCCTACTCTGACTGGTGAACCAGAATGATGTTCTGAGTCTCCTGGAATTAGTGTCACTTCTGAGCTAGTGTCTAATAATCCCTGAAATAATCATTTCCTTTTCCCCAGTGCACAGTTATCCTAGTTAAAGGCCATAAAACTCCTTGGGGAAGGCTGGGAGGAAGGTTAACAGTATAAATTTGTGACAGTGTAAATGGTCCTAAAAGGGTACCCAGCCCTTCTCTCATTCAAGTGGCTCTGGGTCTATAAACTGTCACAAGTGTGGAAATTGATTAAGGGGCTGTGACTCTGTTTTTGTGATTCAAATTAGACTTCTGTTCACTTGACCTAAAATTCTGTTGCTTATACAGGTCAAATAAGAATTTAGTAGACTGCCTATCTATTTTACTTCTAGGTACCTCATAATCTACTAGCCAACACTATAAGTTTCTGTGAGATTATTTTCACTGCTGCTTTGAGTCTGCTGTTCATTATGGTGGCCACACCCTCCTTGTTTATGGTGACTAACTCACCACATGGCTTCTACTAACTCAAAAATCTGATCTGTTTAAGGATTCCATCTCAGTGACAGCAGTTCCCCCAGTAATATCTGACCTGCAAGAGAGGAGTGACTACAAAGCTCTTCAGGATTGATGGAGCTAGTCTCATGAATTTATTTCTCAAGGTTCTGGTGAAAGATGTGTCCTCTGGACATTTCTGGTGTGTGTGAGCAGGTCTTCCACAATAGATCCACTCTAACATTCCAATCTCTCTAAGTCTTGATCCACTCCACTGCATTATACCAGGCAGTTCTGGAATTTCAACCTCAGGTAATGTTGGCCACTTTTTGACCCATGTTTCAGCCAACCATCCAAACCAACTGTTAATGCCCTTTCTAACCCCTTAAGCTACAGCACTGAATGCAGGATCTTTGCTTAGTGGACCCATATCAATAATTCCAGCTTAATCCAACTTTATATTCCTTCCACCATTATCCCATGGCCTTGATATCCATTCCCTCACATGTTCCCCTGATTTCTACCTATATAGATGTTCCCCTGATTTCTATCTATATAGATTTCTATCTATATAGAAGAATAACAGTTCTTTTGGAGTATAGCATACCTCCTCATGGGTCATACTTTGTAAATCACCTTTTGGGTCTGTTGAGATTTTAGTCTAGTTATAGGGTGTGAAGAAAAGAGGGGTGGTGGGGTGGTTCATGAAAAGAAATAGAAGTGTCTTTCAAGCCAATTACCTCAGGGCATTCTGTTGCAGTCTCATCTGTTGAAACAGGATTAGTTGCTCCAGACAGAGGTGTGAGGGCTGTTTCTACAGAGGATGTGGTAACAAGGTTAGCAGGAAGTAAAGGGTTAATCTCGTCAAGTGGAGGTTGGATGGCAAACTCCTCTGGACAGACTAGTTGCTTCCTCAGGGCAGTCAATTACAGATCTACCTAGCAAAGGCTCAGCAACTTCCATCTCCCCATTGACATCATTATCAAGCCATATATCTCTCCATCACACCTCACTCCCGTACCAAAATAAGTGTGGGTCAAGCTTTTTTTCTCATATCTCAGTCTCTGTATCTTTCTCTCTCTCTAACTCTCTTTCTCTCTTTCATCTATCTACCATCTATTTATTCATCTATTTTCTAGCAGTCTAATTTGAGACTGAGCAGTCTATCACACTATCAATTATTGAAGTGTGAATATTTTCTTAATTATCCTGTCAGTTTCTCTTAAACTCCAAGCCTGTAAATAATTGGTTTAAAGCCTTTTCTTCCATAGCTTCCATTTTAATTTGCCCTACCAAGAACTTCAGTTAGCCTAATCTCTGTCTCCTCTTACCATAACCTCCACTTCTCTCTCCTGAGATGCCCAACCAGCCACTACTGCAGCATTCTCTTTCTTTACATATTGGGGTTAATGTTCCTTGCTCTTCCCTTTAGCCTGATGCACATTGCATAGAAAGAGATCCATCACAAAGACCAATAGATTTCAACATAGTAAGCAGAGAACATAAGAACAGTAGGAATAGAAATGCTTACCCTATTTGTTCGAGAGGGTTCTTCAATGCATTCTGGTTCCTGTTCTGTCTCAGATCTTCTGATTCCATCATACCTGACCTCAACTAAGGTGGAAAGTGGTTACCTTTCTTGGGCCTGTAGCTTTATAGATTTGTTCAACGACTCCTTTAAACTCATAAGTGTGTTGCATGTTTGGCTTCTTTATACCCCTGATATATTCTGTTATTAATTACTCATCTCTGACCCACTCCAGCAAACTGGAAAGTTCTTTGAGAAATCTGATTATGGTTCTTTCCATATTTCTCTTGGTCTTCTGGCTAAACCAGAAACTACCTACTTGAGTATTATTACATATTTCTTATTCCTTTATGCCTTTCCTTCTCCAGTCTACCTCTTTCTTTGGAAATATGTAGGGATCTGGAATTCAGTAGACTATGGTTCAATTTTTAATTCAGAAGTGACAAACTATAAATTTGGAAGACCATTAAGCTCCTATGGTTTTGAGATTTGTTTTATCCATAAAACAAAGGAGACAGCCCAGATGATCTCTGTGGTGACACTAATTGCCTTCTCAGAATCCACTTAACTCACTCTCTATTGTGTCACAATCATCCTCTAGAGGTGAGGCCTGAATGACCTAAATTTAGTGTAATCCCATCCTCCTTATCTAGTGCTCACTTCAGTAGTAGATACGGGAAATAAATAATGTGTCTTATTAAATATGAATATCTGAGCTTATATTTAATGTTGAAAGAAAAGAAGCTGGCTTATTTTGGACAATGTGACATTTGAGTGAGACCACAGAATTACATCAATCACTTTGCAACCATCAGGGGATCTTGCCAAAGGATGAAGTACACCCACAGAAGAGCTCAGATAAAGAAAATAGCCCAGAAATGTTGCTGAAGTTCTGATCAAACCAGGCTTGAAGATAAATCTTCCCTCTGAGCAGTTTTAGTTGTTTGATACCCTAAATTCCCTTTAATGTGTAAGACAATTTAAGTTGGGGTTTCTGTTACTTGCAGCTAAAAACATCTCAAATGGTAAAATCTCCTAAATCCATTCTCTCTCAAATGAATTAAGACTAATGTGCTCCATGTGCTTTATATATCTATTATTAATTTTCATGGAATATGTGAATTCAGTGTATTAGATGCAAACTTGTACATCTCCTCATATGTTAACTGCCCCCTCCTTTCCAAAGGTACTGCCTGCCTCCTGGCCCATGCTGCTCCTCTTTTCTGAGCTCCCTTTTCTGAGCTGACTGGAGTCTGAGTTAAGGCTCTGGGAATGAATAGCTATCATGACCATAAATTGAGTCTATCTGCACACACCAAGTTACCCCTCCACTTCCTAATTTGTATAAAAAGGTCTGGGTATTGGGCTTCCTAAATGACATTCAGGGAAAACATGACACAACTAGGAAGTTTGAAAAATTAGATCCTGTGGGATGAAAGTTGACTGTTGAGAAATAAGGAGAGAGCCACACAGATTAACTCCCCCTACTCTCTCCTTCCCAAGCACATCCCTGAGGTGGAGCTTTGTCTTCGAAATCTTCCAATTGCTTTGCTTCACATATTTCCTTGCTTCACTTCCACTTCTTCCTCAACCTTATTTCCCTGAATTTGCACTTTCAAGTAGAGTCAGCTTTTTAAGCCTTGCCTCAACTTTCTATAGGACTACATTTATATTAATAGGCAAACTAGAAGTTCAGGAATAGCTTGTGAGAAATCAGTCAGTGAATGGCCATAGATTTGCATCTGGACCTGACACCAAGCCAGACCTTGTCAGCCCAGTATTATTTTCCAAAATAAATTTGAAACTTAGGGAAAATAGTTTAGGTTGTTGGTACTGTACCGTCACAGGTTGTAGTTCTTCTCCCCAGAGTTGTTTTCTTTGCTAACTTTGTAGGGCTCTGCATTTTGTTGTTATAAGAAAGGTTTCTAGAGGAATGGTAAGTAATGACAAGGTACAAAATATAATGGTAATTGCATTTGGATTCTGAAGACATTTGAAAACAAATTTCCCAGCCCCATTCCCATATATCATTCTGAATATTCTTTGATTGTTGTATCATCCACACCTTTTATTTAAGAGAGCATTCAGACATATTAGTAATATACATCAAGATATTATGTAAATCTGGAGGAAGAAAATATAAGTGATTCCCCTCTCTGAATAACTCACACTTTTCCTTCATGACTGATGTCAAGTATCACCTTCCCGGGAAGTTCTCCTTGACCCATTTCCTACATTGCAAGTTAGATGCCCACCCTCTGGGGCCTCATTGCTTTTGTGCACACATTGCATTTTCACTTTACTGTTTATTCATCTGTGTATTTTTCACCAAATTGTGAGGTTCTTGATGGTAAAGCCCATATTTAATCTCTGTGCTCTCAATGCCAATTCTAGAGGTAGAAATGGTAAAAAGGTGACCAAGACTGTTTTTCTTTCTGTTGACCAAGCTGCCAGTCTTATTCTTCATGTACTCCTACCTGCTCTTTTCTCTCCTGCTTGCCTTGAAACCAATCTTGCAGGTATGGGACTGCAGAGAAAAACAACTTAGATTGTAGGGGAGAAAGAAGAAAAGACAACTTCAGACCCTGGCTATTCTAAATATCAGTCTTGCCCCTAACGTCCTCCTCTGCTTCCCTTCCATCTCCCTCGGACCTCAGCCCTTACACTACCCAGGCATCTGACAGGTTCCTAAGAGGGTAGTTCCTCATGTCTCTCTTCCTCTCTCCTAGCCTTTACAGACTCCAGGTGGGCTAATTGCTGCAAAGGAATATTCTGAGCCAAGTCATCCTAAGTGCACCCATAGTAAATCACTCACTCAACCCAGTGAGCAGGTCCCTTTGCTATCTTCCAGTGCGTTTATTCAGACACAGTCCCAGTACCTTAAGAAGCCAGCTGTCCTTTGTTTCTACAAAGTTTAGTTCCACCATCTCTCCCCTGCTGTGTCAGTCATCGGAATAAAGTCATCCTTGCCTGTTTAACATTATCTGGTGTAGGTATTTCTCTCAGAGTGGACAGGAAAAGATTAAGAGTGAGACAAGAAAACAAACAGAGGTAGATATGTTCAAAAACTATTATTGGAACTCCTTAGACATTGGGAAGTAGAATTGATGCTAAAGTTTGTGAATTAATAAACTATGTGGCATATAGTCATACTGAACCATGGCTACTATTTGAAGAGGTTTAGAGGAAATATAACTAGGCCATCATTGAAAGCAGCTGTAGGAAGAGAAAAGATTTTGCGTGCACTGAATGGTTAAAAGACTAACATCAGGGTTGACTTGAGTAAATGGATAATGTTATCCTAAATCAAACAATCTACCGATCTGGGTTACTTGTCTAAATGCTTGTCTTTACTGTTGGTGCCCTGATTAGTATACTGGGCACCAGAAAGGGTTGTTAAAACCAGCTGTAAGCTTCCTACTATTGAGGATAATAAAGATAGAGGAAGAGTTCAACAAAATGGTTAGATTTTCTGGATATAATTTTGTGTGGAATCCTCATGTTTTCATTTGGAGCAAAAGAAGTGAAAGCAAAGCTTTTAGGAACGGGTCATTCATTGCAGAAGGATGGAAACTGGTAACACCATATGGAAAAAAATCACTTGGAGGCCTTAAGAAATCAAGAAAGTTTATGTAGAAAAATTACTGGACTGAACCCATGAGACTTCTTTTGTTCTTTCTTGAAATGCCACTAATACTACAATGAAGCATTTTCAAAATATGTAAACATATAAACCTACAAGGATGAGAATAGGAAGGAGAAACAAACAAAAAAAGTTAAGGTAGAAAACAGAGGAGTAAATCTGAGAACCTGAGAAAGCTTTAAATTCTAAACCCACAGAAGGAAAATTGAGGTCCACTCTGATCTATTTTACAGAATCCTGAAGGGCTCAGAAATTGGCAGTGGCAGGTACCTCACAGTGATTTCATGGGTGCAGGGGTGAGAGTGGAGGTGATAAAATAAGGTTGATTCTTACTTAGATTCTGAGATCCCATCCTCTCCTCAGTGCCTTTGGATGACTTTGGCAGCAATGAGGTTTGGAGGTTTATTTTCTGAAGATGGAAAAATAGAAGTTCTCCAGACTCAGAGGCACCTGCAGAGTTTTGGGTGGGGTTACTGACAGCAAAGGGATTAGGTGAATGCAAACACATAGAATGCTGAGATCCTGGCCCGTTTTCTACACTTAACTCTCAGAGCATTGCACCAAGCTTTACTCTTTAGATAGCAGGCCGGACCAGACTTTTCTGGAGGAAACCTGATCAGCCCACGTGGAAAGGTCTAAAGAAACTGTTATTAGGAGTTTCCCAACAAAGATCCCGGCTAGATGATCCTGAGGAGAAGCTCACAATCAATGAGCTGCATCCACACACTCAGAGCTTCTAATGAACTTCCAATGAGCTGCAATTTTTTAAAAAGGACAATATTAATATTTATTTGAGGAAAGCCTCTGTTAGTAAAAGACCAAAATAATCAGACATAACAAAAGCAATGTGGTAGAAACAGACAGTGCAGGGAGAAAAAACTTCAAAAGAACTTGAAATTAATATCCTCAGAGAAATGAGTAATGAAAATCATATTAAAGTGGTTGCAAGATAAATTTGAGGATATCTTTCAGAAATTAGGGAGACAAAAAGACAAAAGAATGGGAAATAAAAAACTTAATTTAAAGAGAAAAGAATGTGCCCACATGGTGGTTACATGGGAGACCCGGTCCTGAACTGAGCACAGTCACAGCCTTGACCGCAGAGTGTTTTTCCCCGATGGAAGTGAACAAACAGCCTCGCTTAGACCAGCCTTTCTCAACTGGGAACAATGGCCCAGGAATGTAGGATCATCTCTCATCCAGATCATTTATACATGTGCAATTAAAACTTCAGGTAATTATATTAAGGGTTGCTAAGAAAAACAGATCCTTGCTCCATTTTCCTTTTGCAGCTGCAACCACTTTTAACTCCTTGAGCTCTTAGAGATTTCTACCTATTACTAAATGGCCTGCTTATATGTCTTCCTCTTCTTCTCCTTTTCAGTTTTAAGCATCATCTATTGACTTCTCTATTTTCTCCTCCTTACCCACAACACGTATATATTTGCCATCTCACGTATGCTTCTGGGATACTTTTAATTTAGATTGATGTTCCATGTTTATATTATCATGATTAAGTGTGTTTTGGCCACATATGAGCCATATAGTAAAAAATAAAAATATTTTCTTTCTTATACAACTTTTTGTTTTTTGCATACTTATTTATATACCTCCTTTCTTAAAATCAGCTTCCTGTGCTGTAATTTATATACAATGGGTTTCACCAATTTTTAGTTTAGAAATTAATATTTTGCCTAATGTATACAGTGGTGTAACTACCACAATAATCATGATACAGAATACATTGTCAATACAGTAGCTCTACATGACTATTTAATTAAAATCAATTAAAATAAAAAATTCAGTTCCTCAACCACATTTGCCAAATTTCAAGTGTTTAAATAGCCATGTCTGGCTAGTGGGTAATGGGACAGATAAAGAACATATCCATTATTGCAGAACGTTCTACAGTGCTGATAGAATTTTCCATCACCCCCAAAATATCCCTTGGCCCCCTTTGCAGTCAGTCTTCTTTTACAGATGACCTCTGGCAAACATTAATGTTTTTATTTGCCACTATTGTTTTTGCCATCTCCAAAATTTCATACAAATGGAATCATACACTCTATGGTCTTCAGTATCTGACTTCTTTCTGTTAATATAATGCTTTGAGATTTATTCATATTGTTGCAGTTGTCAGCAACAGGTTTCTTTTTACTGACTAGTAGTATTCTTTTCTATGGCTAGATCACAATTTGTACATTCCAGAGTAAATGGACATTTGTGTTGTTTCTATGTTGGGGCTACTATGAATAAAGCTGCAATGGACAATAGAGTACAAGTTTTTATGTGAACTTATATTTTCATTTTCCTTGAGGTAATATCTAGGTGTGAGATTTATATAGGTCATATGCTAAATTTTATAAGAAACTGCCCAAATTGTTTTTAAAGTGACTGTAGTGTTTTGCATTCCTATCATCATGCTGGAGAGTCCCTGTTCTCCACATCCTCTGTAACACTTGGTATTGTTAGTTTCTTAATTTTTGCCATGTAAGTGAGTGTGTATTGGTACTTAATTGAAGTTTTAATTTGTATTTCCCTAATGACAAAAGATGTGCGCATCTTTTCATGAACTTATTGACACTTAGTAATATGTCTACTTAAATATTTTGGCCTTTTTTAAACTTATTTTTCTTCTTATTGTTGTGAAAGTTCTTTATGTATTCTAAACACAAGTCTTTTATCAGATATATGCTTTATAAATATTTTCTCCCAGTGTGTGGGAAAATCTGTTTTCATTTTATTAACAGGGACTTTTGCAAAACATTACTTTCTCAATTTTCTCTCTTATAGTTTTTACTTTTTGCCTTATCTAAGAAATATTTGCCAAATCAAAGATAACAAATATTTTTCCTTTGTTTTTTAAAGAAGTTTTATAGTTTTGACTCTTACATCTAGATCTATGATTCATTTCAAATTATTTTTAATTATAAGGTTTGTTTCATTTAGTTTTAAAGTTTGCTTATTTCTTTATTTTTACATGAGGCTATCTATTTGTTGCAGCACTCTTTGCTGAAGCTATCTTTGTTGAAGCAATTGACCTCGTGTGTTTCTATTTCTGGTATTCTTTATTCTGCTCCTTTGATTTATAGATCTGTCTTTCTGCCAATGTAACACTGTCTTGATTACTATACAGTAGGTCTTGAAATTTGGTAATATAAGTCCTCCAACTTTGCTCAAGCTTTCTTTTAAAATTTGTTTTGATTAATTTGGGTCCTTTGCCTTTCTATATATATATTAAGGGAGTGTTTCAATTTCTGTAAAAACCATCCTGGGATTTTTATTGGGCTAGCGTTGAAACTATACAAAAATTTCTGGAGAATTCACTTCTTAAATATATCAAGTCTTCCAATTCATTATATGCCATCACACTCTATTCAACTCAAAAATTCCACTCAGCAATGCTTTTTACTTTTCATTGTACAATTTCTGCAGATATTTTGTTAAATTTATGCCCATTCTTTCATGATTTTTAAGCTATTAAAATGTTATTTTTACATTTAAAATCTCAGTTGCTTATTGCTACTAAATATAAAAACAATTTTTTATATATACTTACCCTATGTCCTAGGGCCTTGCTAAATATTCTTTCAGTTATAAAATCTTTTTTGGGGGAAGATTTTTTAGAATTTTTCACATAGATTATCATGCTATCTACAAATAAATATATCAGGGCATCCATAAAAGTGGATGGGCTTTCTGGGGTGAAAAATTACTCTTAATTTCTTCTGGAGGTATAGTTATGTACTATCATCAAGAAAGAAGGCCTGTTGCTATAGTGGGAACAATGGGGTAGTAGGGGAATAAAGGAAGGCCAGTTTGTATGTGAGAGCAGACACATAAAAGAAGGTCTACTCTTTTAGCAGTGTGAATCGCATGGTAATGCTTTCACATTATTTCTTTCAGGTCAATTTATCAACAAGCATATTTCCTCAGCATTATTTATTTGGGAAAATGAGTTCAAGAGACTATCCATTTCCTACCCAACTATGCTTCTTATCCTCAAAGGCATGTGGTGGCAGAAAGTTCTACTCCTGGAAGTGTAACCTCAAGCATGGAATCTTACCCTTCTTTCCCACGTTCATTGTGGTTGGCTCAATAATATAGCTGGTTTAAAAAGTAGTTTGTGCATCTGATCTATAGGTATAGTTTTCCTTTTGCAAGAAACTCAACCTACATTCTCTTGCCTTTCTCTCTTTTTCAGGCCCCACAACACTCCTGGCATATGATGTTGTTGCATCATTTCTTTTATCTCTTATTTGACAATGTAGAGTCTTGCCCCAGTCTTTTCTATCCACCTCTATAATCTCCCCTCACATATGCATTTTGTGATTAGCTATGAGTAGCAGGGACCACTTAAATATTACTTTCTCTGTTGAGTCTACTTTATCATGACTTACCAAGGTTCGCAGATAAGGTGGTTTGAAGCTGTGTATACTCCAGAAAACACATTCTTAAAAGTAATCAATTCCTGTAGGGAATTCCTGTAGAGAATGAAATTCAGACAGAGAAAGAGAAAATCACAGAATCAAGAAGCTCAAATCAATGAAACCTGGAAGAGAATGGAAAACCAACAGACCACTTTGTGGCCTGCCACATGACAGAGGAGCTAGGCTCACTGACAGTCTGCCCCAGCATTCTGGTCTTCAGGAAGAATGCATCACCTTGATGATGCCTTGATTTGGACAGTCTCCCTGCCTCGAAACAATGAGCAAATAAATTCCCATTATTTAACTGACTCCTTTCATGGTATTTGCTTTGAGCAGCCTAGGAAACTTACACAGCAGGCCTTCCCTTCACCTCATCCTTCAACACCCATTCATTCCTTCTCTTGAAAATTTCATCCTGTCTCAGAACACTAAGAAGAATATTCATTTCTAAATAAAAAAATCAAGAAGTTACTATGGCCTCCCCTACACCTTTCAACCATGCCAATGAATGCCTCATTTTTTGGAACAGGGGAACTATTTCTGAAAGTGAAGTACCTAAGGTTAATGTAGCCAGGAGAAAAGAAAGGATAGCCCAGAGAGGAAATGGGGAAAAAAAGTAACAGGGGAGGACTTTACAATTGATTTCAGATATCTCTAGAAGATATAAAATAGTAAAATTTAACTCTTGACCATTTTGATCAGGGTTAGCACATGACAAATAATTAAAGGTAGCTTTAATAGGACTGCTTGAAAGCAAGGTTACAGCACAATAGTGAGTGAAGGAAACTGGGAAAAGGGTGTGGTTTCTAGTTTCACAAGTAAAGGCAGATAAGGTGTCATCTTCCCCCAAAGTCAGGGGCATGTCTATTATAGTTCCTGTCAGTCTTATGCTATATATTTGCAGTTAAAATTAAAGGAAACAAAAAGAACCAGCTATTACTTTGATTTTTTTCTGTTGAGAGAATCATATTATCTATTGGTAGAGAAGCCAGTTACCTGTGTTTTCGGAAAGTGGGATACAGTATTATAGCCCGAGGTAGCATTTGGTTCTGGTGTCCATGTAAGGGAAGCATGATGAATACTCTATAAATTGGCTGAAAATATTTCTCTAGAAATTGCTACTGGACAAAGGCAGTGGATTTTTTTGCTCAATGTTCTCAAATGACCAATTCCTGAGATACTGGGGTTTCAGAGAGAGAAAGTTTATTACTAGGCATATAGCAGGAGATTAGATGACCTATCAGTCCAAAATCTGTCTTCTCCAAACTGCAGTAATTCTGAGAATTTTATTAGAATCAAAAGATGGGCAAGGTTTAGGATAATGCGTACAGTGGCCCCAGATGATATAATTAGAAGTGATATAATTATGGAGCGTGTGCAGATTGATATTATTCTTAGTCACAGAATGAATGAAGGAAAATGGCAGAGTGTTATAATGAGGTATAGGTGACTTGTAGGTTAAAGTTTAAGCTACTGCATGTGTCACGCAGGCCCCATATTGGTTAGATCCAGTATTGGTTATGCAGATAACTTTGGACTTGGGGTAGGTTAGTTCTGGAATGACCCAAGACCCTTCATTAACAAACATTAGGGGCTGTTTTTAGTGATTACAAGACTCTAAATTTGAAAAACTGGATGAATGGGTACAAATGAATGTTACTCACAAGGTTTTTACAATTACAGGGGCAGAAGATGAAGGCTATAAAGGCTATATCAGAGACCAAGGCAGCTGGACTACCACTTAGAGATTTCAGTTAATTCCCTCTTCTACTCCAATATACCAGAAAACAAAAAGGCATATCAATATAACAATTCAATAATCAAACAGCCCTTAAATCCTAATTTCTCAGTTATAATTCCTACCTCTCATATGAAAATTATTTCTCAATTTTGCGGGATATTTGGGTGACAACTCTTCCAACTGCTTCAAGGCTGAAAAGGGGCATTGTCATTAAGGGGCAGTGGGATGAAACAATGAAACTTGTGGTTCTTAGAGGGTCTGGTATTTCTGGGTCTCATGGCTTCTCTGGAATCGGAACAATTTGAAGATTTTCAGTCTCTGAGAAACAAACTTAATAAGTAAAATTTTATAGAACCCAGGATATGTTTCAGGGTTTCCAGGAATATTGTTGGTTGTGGTTTGCTATATTGTGACAATTTGCAATATCTGGCTGAAACTTTCATGAGAGTAACCTCCAGAATGACTTCTCAACTCCATTGAAATCTCTTAGCCATTGAGACTCTCTTTTCTCCCTTTTGGTCAGCCAATCCATGATGCTAGGGCCAGGCTGATCCTTGGGACCTATGTCTCATGATGCCTGGGCCTGTTATGTTCTATGATATCAGGGCCAGGCTTTCACCCTTGAAAATTATGTCCCACATAGAGGGGAAGATCATTGTTTGGCTTAGAGAGAGACCACATTTGAGTAACAGCAGAGGTTCTCTGGAGATTACACTGAAGCATTAATTATAAATAGATTCAGTTTGCTATTACAAAAATAAGTCTTAAAATTACAATATTAAGTTGGGAGCCCCTCTTGCTTAAGAAAGTGTCAGGAATTCCCCAGGTGGGGAAGTTTAATAGGACTTTTCACTTTCTTCCCAAAATATTTTATTTTTGGTTGTATGTTCTACATCAAATAAAGCTGAATTAGGTTGTTCAAATTAACAGACTAGACAGATAGTATGCCACAGAAAATTTAACTTTTGGACAAAATAAGCATTTTCTTTTTATCTCACAAAAATTAAAGCTTTAAAATACAGACATTATTTTTTACCTTGTGTATTGATTTAAATTAGTTTTAACCAGATCAGCTTAATCACATATTTAATGAGAGTTTTATCTTTTTTAGTTGTTTTTTTATTCCTCTAGCCGTTGTTGTATGAACTTATGCTAACTTTCAGAGCAGGTGTCATGTAGATAGTTAAAGTTCCATGGAACTACTAGGTTATACAAATAGCAAAGCATTTCAGAATTTAAAAACAACAGTTAAACATACAATTTTAGGTCTAATTTTTATAAGCATTTTAAATGAAGTTACTTTCAGGAATAAAAACATTACACAGTTGTTTTATATTAACAAACCATAGCTGAAGTTTATGTTTGGTTTCATTTTACATATGTACCAAGTTTTTGTTAATTAAAAGATAAAATATTATATATACATATATATATTTGTCCTGCCTCTATTTTAAAGTCTTTTCTTGTTATGACAAATGGAGCTCTGACCTACAGCTGCCCACATATACTTTTAGAGCAGTATTAGAGCAAAGTAGTGCAAGTGACAAGTAAATCTGGCTCTTTCTATGATTTGTAGCTTTTTTTTAAAAAGAATAACTAAAACCATGGCTGACAACGACCATACCATTGTTTAAGTTCATACAGTTTAGTATCAAGATATAATGTGGATAGTGAGAATATTGTCAAATTTTTAGGAACTTTGTACAATCTCTAGATATATGAATAATATTGTTTTATCTATATGAATTTAACCAGCAATAGGATAAAAAAATCCCTTTTAACCACTGTAATACTTCCCAAACACCTCTTATGCCATATGTTAAACTCTTTTAGCACCTTACTTTTACAAGGTAAAAAAATAAATTATTTGTAACAGTTTTTCCCATAACAGTGAGAAGACATGTCTTCTTAAATGAAGGATGGTAAGGTTGACGTAAACATTAACCAGGATATTATTCTGATGTAAAATCTTTCTTTTCTAGACAGTGTACACAGATGGCTAATAAAAACTTTTTTTAAGAAACATTACATAAGAGCAGACCAACAATCTATGTTCTTTTAACTTGGAGAAAACTAAATTTTAGTTTTGTATGAATACGCAGTTTGACTCAAAAACTTTCTTTTTTAAAAAAATATGATAAGCAGACATTAAATTTTGGTCAGCACTGATTATGACAAGCAGAAATCACATTTATAAACTCTTTCTTATACCTCTCTATATTCAGTCCAGGCTTATAGCCCTGAATAATCAGAAATAGATTTGATAACAAATCACAAAAGCTTTTTGAACTTGCATACTTCCTTTCAAAAAACAGTATTCATGAAGGGGAGAGGAGACAGAGATAACACAAAATAGTGGAAGAAGGAAAAAAATTATGCTTGGGTTCGGGACATAGCCATGCATCTATGTATTTTATACTCACAACAAATGAATGATATTTTACAATGTGCCTAAAATTTTTCAGTCCAATTCAACATTGCCTTCAAAGGTCAGAAAAGCCTCAAGTTTGAAGTATAATCAGCTTTTTGATATTTAAGCAATTTATGTCCAGAAAAAACTCTCAAATTTTCCACAACATTATTCCCAAGTGCTAAATAATACCAGGAACATGTTAGTTTGCAAAATTAAGTTGTGGCTTCAAAGAAAAACTAGTTCAGAGCTCTATTCATTTAAATGCTCCTTTCTTATTTAAAGATCTTACATGTGCCATCTCTTCTCTGTCTTGTTAGGTCATTCTTTATCTATCTGCTTTTTAAATTCTTCCAGCATTTTTATTCCTTTATTACTGCTGCCTTATACTATGTCCTAGTACATGTATATTCTAACTAGAATAGAAACTTTTTGAAGGTAAGAATTAGATTTTCTCTATTTAGACAGCCTTTACTAACAAAATATAGTGATTGCTATTAACAAAGCCACTACAAATTCAAACTTTTCCATATACTAAGGAAATAAATGACCAAGTAACTAAAAACTAGATTCTTTGAATCCATGTACTCAAGGTTATAAAAAAAAAATCCATTTATATTATTTACTAAACCTAACTGACTTCTTAAGTAGTGTATGTTTGAAGCATTAACATATTTTTAATTTTATTATACTTTATATAAGTGTAATCATTGCTCAGTGTATGTAACTTAACCTATTTAGTTAGGCTATTTTTAAGAGGAATTATGAAAATGTATTTATAACACTAACTTAGTTTATCAGTAAACTTTTATAAATTTAGAGAGAACATACCTAGACAGAATAAAATCACATTTGCTAATTCCAACTTTATTATAAAATTCCTTTTATCAGAGTTGAAAAGAAAATCTCTGTTTTCCTAATATTTTAAAATTACAAACAATTTTAAAAGTACATTGATTCTCAAGTTCTGGAAAATATACAGCAATTGTTTAATTTGATCCAAGCCTAAATCCTGGATAACTTTCCACATCTTTCAAAGATCTTTCATTTTACTTACTGAAATTTGGTAATTAGATTTTATTTAGTTACTCCTATCACAAGGCTATTTATATTTTAATAAAGATCTGATTGCTACAGTTACCTTTGCAAAGGTATTACTGGAAAAAATATTAACAAACATAACTTATTCTGTAATTTTTCTTATGCTTATCATTTCTAATCTGTATGCCCAGTAAAAAAATAACTTTAAACCACACCTCCACCATCTTTCTATGCCTAGCCCTCTCCCCACAATTGCTTTAGGAGGTTAGGCCTTGTGGCAGGGATAGGTTGCTTTTTCCAGTGGCAGTCTTTTGGCATTTTCTGCTGCCTTACAGAAATTGTAGGGGTGGTTTGGTTCTAATGTCCAGGTTTGTTTACTGCAATTACAAAACTAAGGTTTGGATCTTGCTGTTCAGAGATTTTTTCCCTCTCTCTCTCTTTTTCCTTTTTCCTTTAGAAGTACCAGTTTATGTAAAATTTATATAAAATTGCCTGCTTATTTTTAAAGCAATTCCAATAGAGCTTTAGTAAAATAATTTTTATTACTTTGTTATTAGTATCTGGAGGTATAAGAATATACATTGAACAGGCAGACAGACACAAATAGAAAGTTAGTTACACAAGAAATAGAAATACTTCTGAGAGGAACAAATAAAGGACTGAATATTAACTCATCCCATTTTTGCATTTTTGCAGAACAATTTTAACTGTAATAGCTTTAATTTTAACTATAATGGTAGTATTTTCATTTTGAATCATTTTGAGGTCAGATTATGTTACAGAAGTAAGCTAAATTTTGTTTTTTCATAGGCTGATAACTAAATTTTCCCCAATTATTCAAGATGAAGCCCAGAGGGCTATATTCAGGAATGCTATTAGAATTGTAATTTCTCATTTTAAAGAATTTCTATGGTCAGCAACCAGTTAAAACACTTGGATAGAGTAAATGTGGTAACATGCCAACTTACAAATTTAAACAGACACTTGATATTTGCTGTATTTAAGTAATACACACCAAACACGTCAATTAACAATTAAACAGACATTAAACACTTAGCATACTGATTAATAATTAAACAAGCATTAACCACTTACTATACCTAGGTAACACACTGGCTAGCACTTAAACACCAATTAATGTCAGGGCTTTAAGCCTTGTATAAACGGTATCCAGAAAACAGAAGATATAGAGGTCAGAGTAAAGGAATCATTCTGGGTACAGAACTGGGCCTTAAGGCTAGGGCCAGGGGGTTGAACCACCCTATTAACTCCACAATCCACTTTTACTGTTTATTGATCCACTCACCCAGTCATATGTCCAGACATGGAGCTGGAAGAGATCTCTCTCTTTGAAGCTTTTTAAGGTGGCAAAATTCTCAGGAGTGCTGACAACGGAGAACCCCAGTTGCTGAGCCTCTATACTAAATTCAGTTTGTCAGCTGCTAAAGGCTTGGTTACTGGGTTACGTGCTCTGCTGGGGCTCCAGACCTCAGACATCTGTCCCATTTGGAGGGTTGTCAAATTGTTACCAGAAAATGATGGTGGATTCTTTTGCCCAATACAATCAAATGACAATTGTTGAGATACTGTGGTTTCAAAGAGACAAAATGTTTATTACTAGGCATGTAGCAGGAGACAGATTTTGGGCTGATTTCCTGCTACACATGTGATAGTAAACCTTATCTCTTTTTGAAGTGCCAATGTCTCAGGAATTGGTCATTTGAATGCATCAGGCAAAATAATCTACTGCCTCTGTCTGGTAACAAAATCAGTATTGCAAAGTGTCCTGGTTTGAATCTATTATGCACCCCCGAAAAGTCATGTTTTAATCCTGTTCTAATCTTATGGGAGCAGCCATTTCTTTTAATCCTGATTCAATATTGTAGGTGGAAACTTTTGATTAGATTGTCTTCACAGAGATGTGGCATGCCCAATTGTGGGTGTGACCTTTTGATTAGATGGAGATGTGACTCTTCCCATTCCAGGTGGGTCTTGAACAGTTTACTGGACTCCTTTAAAAGGAGTAAACAGTTTGGAGAAATGACAGAATTTACAGGGAGATTGCTGATGGAAATTTCAGGGCAGGGCTGACACAGATGCTGACACTTAGAGAGCAGAGACACAGATGTTTGGAGATGGTTGGAGCCCAACAGACATTGCCATGAGATATTAAGCAAGCCAGAACCTGGAGAGAGCCAAGGGAAGCCAAGAGATGAAAGCCAGCCCCAGAGAAAAAATTGAGGAACCCCCACAGAAGCAGAAGCTGGAAGCACAGAGCCCAGGAGCAAGGGACCAGCAGATGAGAGCCATATGACTTCCCAGCTGACAGAGGTGTTCTAGACCCATCCGCCCCTCTTGTGTGGGGGTAACCTCTTGTTGGTGCCTTAACTTGGGTACTTTCATTTCCTTAGAACTGTAAACTTATAATTTATTAAATTCCCTTTATAAAAGCTATTCCAGTTCTGGTATATTATATTCTGGTAGCTTTCAAATTAACACACAGAGAAAATAAGTTGAGGCTACATATAAGTAAAACTGAGTTTTTTCCTATTAAACCATTAAGGGAAAACTTATGGAAAACATATAACGGGTAGGTGATCTAGTTTGCAGGCTGCCAGAACGTGATATACCAGAAGCAGAGTGGCTTTAAAGGGGAATTTATTAAATTGCAAGTTTACAGTTCTAAGGCTGTGAAAATGTCCCAATTAAAACAAATTTATAAAATTGTCCAAATGAAGGCACCAGCAAGAGGTTACTATTCTAGTTTGCTAGCTGCCAGAATGCAATATACCAGAAATGGAATGACTTTTAAAAGGAGAATTTAATAAGTTACTAGTTTGCAGTTCTAAGGTTGAGATAATGTGACAATTAAAAAAAGTCTATAGAAATGTCCAATCTAAGGCATCCAGGGAAAGATACCTTGGTTCAAGAAGGCCAATAAAGTTCAGGGTTTCTCTCTCAAGTGAGAAAGCACATGGCGAACATAGGGTTTCTCTCTCGGCTGGAAAGGCACATGGTGGACACGGTGTCATCTGCTAGCTTTCTCTCCTGGCTTCTGGTTTCATGAAACTCCCTGGGAGCCATTTTCCTTCATCTCCAAAGGTCGCTGGGTCGTGGACTCTCTGCTTCATGGTGCTGAAGCATTCTTTACTCTCTCTGAATCTCTCTCATTCTCCAAAAATATTTCCTCTTTTATAGGACTTCAGAAACTAATCAAGTCCCACCCAAATGGATGGAGACATACCTCCAGCTAATCCAGTTTAACAACCCCTCTTGATTAAATCACATCTCCAAGGAGATGATCTAATTACAGTTTCAAACATACAATACTGAATAGGGATTAGAAGAAACAGCTGCCTTTACAAAATGGGATTAGGATTAAAACATGGTTTTTCTAGGGTACATACATCATTTCAAACCAGCACAGTTACCTTCCCTGAAGAAAGACTGATGAAATTCAGGGTTTTTCTCTCAGCTGGAAAGTCACTTGGCAAACATAGCAATATCTGCTAGCTTTCTCTCTAGGCTTCTTGTTTTATGAAGCTCCTCCAGGGGTGTTTTCCTTCTTCACCACCAAAGGTCTCTGGTTGCATGGGCTCTTGGCCTTATCGCTCTCTCTGGGGCTCTTTCTCTTTCTCCAAAATGCTTCCTCTTTTAAAGGATACCAATAGATTAATGAAGACCCACTTGGAATGAGTGAAGTAACATCTCCCTTTAATCAGAAGTTAAAAACCACAACTGGGTGAGTCACTTCTCCATGGAGATAATCTAATCAAGTTTCCAACCTATAGTACTGAATAGGGATTAAAAAAATGGCTGCGTCCACAAGATGGGATCAGGATTAAAACATGGCTTTTCTAGGGTACATAAATCATTTCAAACAGGCATAGTAGGTCAGGCTGATATCACCTGAACCCATAGATCAAAACATTGCAAAAACTGTCATTGTGTGTTTCCTATCATGCAGTAGTAGAATTACCCAGTAGTCTTGCCAAAGTTTCAAATATAAATCTGATCAAATATCTAGATCTAACTATCAGTTAACATGAAATATAGGGGATAAAGGAATGTGCTAAACAAAACATTACTAGAATGGAATCAGTAAAATCTAAAATGCAGGAAACCATAAGAGAAGGGACTGTTTTTCTAACAAATAAATGTCAGGAAAAATAAGCAAGGATCAAGAAATGTGAAGAAAATGTTTCAACAAATGCAGAATGTAAGACTTTATTTGTATCTTGATTTTAAAAAGTATACATTAAAAAATATATGAGTCAATTAGATAAATCTGAATACTGAATGTTATTGTTTCCTAGATTGCTCAAGCAGACACCATGAAATGAGTTGGCTTCAACAAGGGAATTTATTAGCTTTTGATTTTGAGGCTAAATGAAAGCCCAAATTAAGGTGTCATCAAGGAAATGCTTTCTTTCTGAATACTGGTCACCAGCAATCCTTGGCTCCTCTACCATATGGGAAGGCACATGGTGGCATCTGCTGGTCTCACCCATCTCTTCTGGATTTTGTTGATTTCAGCTTTTTACTTCTGTGGCCTTTTCTCTCTCCCTCTCTGTATTCATTACTTTTATAAAGTTCTCCAGTAATAGGAGTAAGACCTATCCCGAATGAGGTCTGTCTCTTCTTAGCTGAAATAGTCTCATCAAAAGTTTCTAATTACAATTGGCTTACATTCACAGGAATGGATTATATTTAAGAATATGTTTTTTTCTGGGGTACATACAGCTTTAAACCACCACATTACAACCTCTGGACCCAAAAAAGACATGTTCTTTTCATATGCAAACTACATTCCCTCACGACATTCCAAAAGTCTTAAGTCATTTCAGAAACACTAATTAGTGCAAAGTTTTTTCAATCTCAGTTATGGGTGTGGTCTATCCTGGGGCATAATTCCCCTTGGACTGTGGACCTGTGAAACATAGAGAGCAAGTTATCTGCTTCCAATGTACAAAGGAGGGCCAGGCATAAGATAAACATTCCCATTCCCATGGGAAGATATTGGAAGGAAAACAGGGTTCATGGTCCCAAACAACTCCAAAACTCCACAGGGCTTAAACTCCATTAGATTTTAAAATCTGAAGGTCATCTATAGAATGGTGTTTTGTCCTCCAGTCCTGATGGAGTAGTAGTCTCACCCTTTCCAAATGCTTGTGCAATGGCCACGCTCTCCTGGAATATTGGATGAATGTTTCACCATCCTCAAGACTGGGATGATGACCGGACTTTCTGCAATCTTGGGGGTAGGCTCCACCCTCTCTGAAGAATGGGGCAGCAGCAGGCTTCCTGAACAATGAGGCATAAGGCCTGCCTTCTCCAAGTGCTGGGGTATATTCAAACTTAACACTTAAATTGTAGGTCTTCTCTCATCACCAAAGAAGATGTCTTTGTTTCAGACCTCAGCTTCCGTGATCCTGCTCTGGAAGTGATTTTTCCTTCAATCTGTCCCTTTTCCTGGTGCTTTTAGTTCAGACTGGCAGTGGTTCCATTCATACCAAGCTTGCAAAAAGCTTGTTGGTTTTGTATGCAATACATAGGGGTCCAATCAAGACAGAAGGATTATCCACAGATCCTTCCTGGATAACAGCACTACCAATCCTGACTTCAACTGAAATAGCTTCATCTAGACTCTCCCATGGAGCACTATTCTGTGGGGACTCACATTCGGGGAAGCTCAAAATTTTCCAACCATTAATTTCTGGTTTCTTTTTAACCAGAAGTTCAGTTCTCAGCTTATCTCTTTTCTCTTGCATTCTATCATGCTCTTCAAGGAGAAACCAGGCTGGGCTTCCCACATTTAGTTTCAAAATCTCCTCAGCTAAGTATCCAACTGAATCACTCTTATATTCTGCCTTCCATCTTACATTAGAACTTAATTTTGCTAAGTTCTCTTGCATTTTAAAACAAAGATCACTTTTCTTCCAGTTTCCAACAACACATCCCTCATTTCATTCTAAGATCTCATTGGAAGTACCTTTAGTGCCTATATTTCTCCAAAATGGTAATTTGAATTATTATCATGGGCCACTTGCTTTCAGCAAGTATTTCTTGTAAGGCAGGTCTGCTAGTAAAACAATTGTTTTGTTCATCAAGGAAGGCCCTTATTTTACCTTCATTTTTGAAAGATAGCTTTGTGGGACACAGGGTTCTTGGTGGACAATTTTTATCTTTGAACACTTTAATATGCTATGCACTGCTTTCTGGCCACCATTGTTTCTTCTGAGAAGACAATTGTTAATTTTATCAGGTTTCCTTGTAAGGAATAAGTCATGTAAGCATATAATGCTTATGCAATTTTCTCCCTGTCTTTGATTTTCAGCATTTTTACTATAATGTGTCTGTTTGTGGATCTGTGCATTTATCCTACTTGGAATTGATTTGGCATCCTGGATGGATAAGTGATTGCTTTTCAACAAATTTGTGAACTTTTCAGCCATTCTTTCATTTTTTGACAGAAGATTATTTTATATTTAAAACAAAACAAACTTCTCCCTAAGTAACCCCCCAAACAAACAAAAATCCCAATTAAATAAAATTTACAGTGAGTATATCCAGCAAACATTTGCATGTGTAATTAAATACTGTGTCTGTTTTACTGTGGCACAAACTTCAAACAATATACTAGGGGGTGAAGGGGTACCCAAGTTTTAACTTTGTGGGGTTTGGGGAGACAAGATGTGAGAGGAAGGGAAAATCAATTCTGTTTTTATATACTCTGTCTATATAAATATAATAATAAACACCAAAATAAGAAAAGGGAGCTTAGGGTAGCAAGAAAATAGAATAAGGGAGTGTGAACCCTCCCAATTCTATCTGGTCAAAGAATATGAAAGAAATTAATTTCATGGTGAAAGGAGAGATAAAAAGTGATAGAAGAGGATGAGAAGAAGAGGGAAGTAGTGAGGAGCCAGCTAGGGACAGAGAAGAGATAATGGCAGGGGGATGAGGAGTGGACCACATTTTGAATAGCCCTGATAGACTAGCACTAAAATTGCCTCAGGGTACTGAGTTATGTTTTTTCTGCCATCTCTACACCATCACACTTGCCTAGAACATTTGCTGCTGATGGACTTGAGTAGTCAAGATGATGTCAAATGCCTTGTTTACCAATTCATCAATACATTCATTAATTTGTACTTTGTTGCATTCCTCCTTTATTTATAGATGCAATTAATATTTTATGACCATGGGATATCAGTACAGAGATTAATTTGACATTGTGTTTGATGGGGAAATATCAGAACTTGTTTCTTAGGCTTTTAGATTATAGTTTTATCTAGGGTCCACCCTCTCTTCCTAAATTGAGGTACAAATTCTGATACTCTAAATAGTTCCTCATTTTAAAATTTATTAGGCAAAAGAAGTTTATTTGTAAGGAGGTATAGTTGTTTGAAGCTATATATTCCCCCAGAAAAACCTGTTATTAATCTTGATACATTCCTCTTGGAGTGAGCCCATTGTATTAAGACTTTTGATGAGTTTACTTCAGTTAAGACATGATCCACCCTATTCGGGATGGGTCTTAATCCTATTACTGGAATTCTTTCTAGACAGAATGAATTCAGACATGAGATAAAGCCACAGGAAGGAAGAAAATGAAACAGAACCTGGAAGAGAAGGAAGAGAGGAATCAACACTGCCATGGGCATTGCCATGTGACAGAGGATACAAGGATCACCGGCAGGCAGTCCCAGAACACACACTCTTAGGGGAGAAAGCATTGCCTTGATGATGCCTTGATTTGATCATTTTCCCAGCCTCAAAACTGTGAGCAAACAAATTCCCATTGTCTAACCCAAGCCATTTCATGATTTTTCTTAAGTAACCTAGAAAGCTAAAACAGGGAGTGATAGGTAATAGAGGTTGATGGGAAGGTTTAGAATCAGATGTCTGGTTTCAAAACCTAGCCTGACTATTAATTAGCTGTGTGTCTGATGACAAATTGTGTAAATCCTTCAAACCTCAGTTTTACTTCCCTAAATGGGATAATAACTAGTGATTAAGTAGTTAGCCTAATTGTAATTGTATGCATACAATTATTTATGCATAAAATAATAATGCTACATTATTATTTGAGGGAAGCTTGGGTACCTTACCTAATCTCTGTCTACCTCATTTTCCCTATGTATTAATATAGGGATAATATTATTACTGCATAGAGTAGTTGTGGATTACAAATGATCTACTATATGTCTAATTCTTAGAAGAGGGCATAGTGTATGCTAAAATTTCATTAATGTTAGCTACTCCTGTTATTAATAGGGTTCTTGTAGGAATTGAATGAGACAACCTATACAAAGCATCTGGTACATTATAGTACTCAATAAATTGAAATCGTATCATATTACCAGATCCACAAGATGCACATCACCTCTTTTTGAAGATCACAGTACATGAGGAGCATTTGGGTTTCCAGTTGGCAAAAGTTTTCTGGAAATGAGAACCTTCTTCCTTCATGCATTCATTTAGTTCCTCTTTTAATATGAATTTTACTGAGTGCAAACAATGTGTAAGAAACTGCCCTAGACACTGTGAAGATTATACAATGAGCATGAGTGTCCCTGCCCTGAACTAAGAACTGGCAGCCTCATTTTTGGGGTAAGACATATTAATCAATAACTATAATGCAGTGCTGAGCCGGCTAAGTTATAGAACGGAGGTGCAGAGTGCTTGGGAAATTACAGGGAAGATTTAGATTGGAAGAGCAAAATTCTTAAAAGAGTAATCATTTGAGCAAGTCCCTAAAGTAGTATTGCAATATTAACAGACAAAAATAGAGAAGAAAGGGCATTTCAAGAATAGGAATCAATCTGAATAGAAGTCTGAATTCAAGAAGGTAGGGATAGCACTTGGCAAATAGTAGTTAAAGGATATGGATAGCATAGGGTAAGTGAACCCATAAG